>CM076575.1:2077976801-2078266808 GCA_034641835.2 Pinus albicaulis
AAGAGCAATACTGTTAATGTAATTCAAGAACCACAAAATACTGATAGCAATTTGGATTCAGTATTAATGTAATCAAAGAATCTCAACTGTCACGGATGTTTGAATTCAGTATTATTCTAATAATCTGTGAGTATTACAAGGCATAAAAATATTTAAATTCAGCTTTCTGTGTATAGATTGTGAGAATTCCAAACTACCACTGGCAGTGATGCAGAATTACAACATACACTGACACCCATGTCTTGTTCATACCGAATGGCTGTATAAATAACATCCGGGTCTGATCACCAATCAGTTGAAATACCAATGCACAAAGATGCTCAGTACTGTCACGGATGTTTGAGTTCAGTATTATTCTAATAATCTGTGAGGATTGCAAGGCATAAAAATATTTAAATTCAGCATTCTGTGAATAGAATGTCAGAATTCCAAACTGTCACGGATGTTTGAGTTCATTATTATTCTAACAATCTGTGAGTATTTCAAGGCATAAAAATATTTAAATTCAGCATTCTGTGAATAGAATGTGCGAATTCCAAACTACCACTAGCAGTGATGCAGAATTACAACACACTGACACCCAAGTCTTGTTCATACCGAATGGCTGTATAAATTCGTTAACATCCGGGTCTGATCACCAATCAGTTGAAATACCAATGCAGAAAGATGCTCAGTACTCTTTCAAATAGCACAAGCACTCATCAAAAATTGAATTGAAAGATGCTATTAAACCTGATATGATATGACAGTGAGAGACACAAATAAATTGAGTTTGATTCCGATCTAAACTTACACTATAGATCATAGCTAATTCATTGAACACTTGAGACAAATTGAATTGAAGGATGCTATTAAACCTGATATGATAGTGAGGGGCACAAATGAATATAGGCCAAGCATGGCCTTATCCTGGTTCACTTTCTATGCTAAGCACTTGTGCACAAAATAGTTGAGATGTCAACTTACACTATAGATCTCATAGCTAATTGATTGAACACTTGAGACAAGTTGAATTGGAAGATGCTATTAAACTTGATATGACAGTGAGGGAAGAGAAATAAATATAGGCCAAGTAGGGCCTTATTGGCTTATCTATTTTCAAGAACAAATTGAGTACGATTCAGATCTAAACTTACACTATGATAGCTAGCTAACACTCAAACAAATTGAATTGAAAGATGCTATTAAACCTGATATGAAAGTGAGGGGACACAAATAAATCTAGGCCAAGCATAGCCTTATGTGCTTATCTATTTTCCAGCCGAGGAGACGGTGTACAATTTCCATACTCGGATTCGAGATTTAGGTTCAAAAGATCTTGATTATATAAGCTATCCTCTTTTTGAGAAGATTCAAGAAAATTGTTCACTTTGAAAATCTTCAGTTCTTGTAAGATATCTAGTTAAATTAAGAGTAGCAACTTCAAACAATAACTGAATCCATATCAATAAAATCCATGAATAGCATGGGAAACTTATCAATTAAAACTGCACACACAAAACAAAATCATGAAATTTATTTGTCAGGCATATTTAATCAGAGCTTTTTATCCATGATAACAAATGTATCCCGTGTGCATTTATGTTGTCCTACTTGTTTTAGATTTCATCCCAAACTACAAAGAAAACTAACAAAAATGAAACCAATTTAATTCAATAAAAAGAGCATGAAATTAGAATTCTCTTACATGATCACTGAGATCACAAAGTCATGAATTGGAGAAAATGGACAGATTCAATTTGTTGATCAGAATCATCACTTAGGCCATTCAAGCTATACCACAACCAAGAAGCTATAAAGGCGTTATTGTAAGGCTATAACAGCACTTGATACAAATCTGGAGATTGAAGACAAACAATTGGACTGCATCAATTTGTAGATCAGTGTTATCACTTGGGCTATTTAGGCTATCAGAACCAAGGCAGCCCAATTCTCAGGCTATAATACCAGTTGATTCAAATCCAGAGATCCTCAGTAATGAAGACAAACAATTGCACAAAACTGACCAATATCATAGTGACTATTACAATAACATTACATCTCCCCCTGTACGAGACGACAAAAACCAGGCCCTCTTGACATCCAAGAAATATTCAAATGTTAATACAACTTACTTGAGGCTGACTTCACAGAGCATGAGGCATCAAAACACTAGCGCTCTCTCTCTCTCTCTGTATATATATATAACTTGTGATTGTTTTCCTAATAATACTCAGGCAGACTCAACCTCGGGATGATGGGCAAAATAATCCTAAATTATCTGGAAATATCAACGTTTCTTGAATCTACAACATGAGACTCAAAGTATTGAATTATAATATTTAAACATATCTCAATGCCTCTAACAAGGTCCAAGGCTTAAGCTAATATTTTGATGAACTCTGCGATTGTAGGACTCAAGCATATGCACCAACTACCCTGAAAAAGAGGGTGTGAAGAAAACATTTGTCCCCATCTTTCTTTCATCAAAATCTCAATTGCATATTGCACTTCGACTGCTTACCTACAAAATTCCTGCTTTTGCTAGTTTTTTGTTTTTTTTTTAGCCTGCAAAACCAAGCAATCTTGTCTGCAGGATTGCTGAACAACTAGATAACAATGGCTGGATGAGAATCACTTGGATGGAGCTATGGAATCATAAAACTCAAGATTGTACAAACTGATCTAGATGTTGCTGCCAAACCATTGAACCAAAACAAATATCCTTTGGGTACCATTAAAAAACATAAATTCCACCACATATAAACCCACAAAAGGCTATTCATTCACTCTTACAAGAAAACAAGAAGAGATAAATTCAATGGAACAGTAAGGGAGTGCAACATATAAATAACAGAACTACAATAAACATATAAACTCTGTTAACCATTAAGTCGCCACAGATAACTCTGTTAGGTGCACTAAGTCGCCACAGATAAGAGAGGCAGCCGAAACCAAACCCTTAACCCACAGATAACCAGGATTACATACCCATCAAAGAAGCCTCTAGCATATTGCAGCTGAAACCAAACCCTAAACCCACAGATAAAAAACATAAATTCCACCACATATAAACCCACAAAAATTCCATTCACTCTTACAAGAAAACAAGAAGAGCTAAATTCCACCGAACAACGATTGGGAGTGTTAAAAAACACAGGGAATAAGTGTTAAAAAACACAGCGAATGATTGGTAGGATTGTGAATCCTACCAGAGGTCACCGAGAAGCGCAGAGGTTGAGAAGTGCAAAGGTTGCAGGGCGTCGCCGCTGAGGAACCTGGAACCCTGGAACCAATGCCAACACCCACCATGGAACCCTGTACCTGCAAAAAACAAGAAAATTAGAATTTTATCAACAAAAATGGCATTGTCAGAGTAAAAATTGAACGAATTGCAAACAAACCTGGAGAATTCGATAAAACAGAGCAAGCAGACCGAAACCCTTGCAGACAACAATCGATAAGCTGGCGGTCCAGCATCAGAGGAAAGGTGGACCCAATAGCAGACTTCGCATTCAAGAATAGGAATGGGTGGCGAGCTACAACGTTCAGCAACTGACAAAGGTTCAAACCCAACAACACAAACATGGCGGAATCGGCGAACAGGTTTAGAAACTGCACGAAACAAGCAACCAGCAATGGAGGGCAACGGAAGGTTGGACAATATTCAGGAAATTCCGACAGGTCGCACAAGTTCTGGTACCGGCAACCATCACCACCGGCGAAGCCGAACGACCACACTTCGGGCCCGAGCAACAATGAACGGGAGTAAGACCTCATCGCGGTTAAACCTCCAGACCAAACCCTAAACATGCTCCAAATTCCCGCATTTAATGGTGGCACCAACCCAACACGTGGCCAGTTGAAATGGGCAGCTGTCGTACAACGGCCACGTGGGTTTACACATTGCTTGCTGAGGTGGAGGGGAGCGTGTTTAACAATTGGCGTCCCTCCCCTAGTGAATTAGGAAAAAGAAAAAAAAAAGATAGAAAATATAAGTAGTTATTTTAAATTAAAATAGTTAATTTACAAAAATGCCCAAGTTTATAATAATTTATATTTATTTATTATGAATGTTAATGATAATATATAGATTATTGTTAATTATATATTTGGTAACTTTTACTTTCTAACAGTTTTAACATATATGAAATACATTGTACCATTCTTGATTGGATTGGAGGACTCATCAGATGCAAGTCAAGCTCATTTATTGTTTGGCACACGATATCAAAATTAATAGCCGTTATCAAACGTGGACTTGCTTGGCGAATTGGATCAGGCACACAGGTTAGGATTGGAATGGATGCCTGGTCAGGTTGTGGGAGGGAACACCTGCTTCCCATGGAATTAAGACAACACCTCAAGGACTCGGGGATTATACAACTAAGTCAAGTTGCAAATGGGGACAATTCAAATTGGAAATCACAGGCTTGGAAATCTCCACAAGATTTGAATATTCCAGAGGTTTGGTGGAGGGCATGGAACAAATATGTCACTGCTCTTAGCACATCTCATGTCAGGATAACAGGTGGAAAGGATGAGTTGATATGGGTTATATCCCCAAGTGGCTTATACACCCCTAAAGAAGGCTACTCTGCACTAATCGCGACACAAGAACCCCATGAGTTGATCTGGTGGTGGAGACATCTCTGGAAGCTGAAGACATCCCCAAAGGCCAGGTTATTTATGTGGTGTTTGCTCACAAATCGTGCTCCTATGGAGGACAATCTTGCTAGGAGATCCTTTCATGACCCATCTGTTGAGGTATAAAAGGTGTCTTTTTTAACGCCTATTTATCCTACATTAATTATCAATCCAAGAATGACTTTTTATTTCAAGAGTGTACTCTGTCTGAGGCTGCAATTCAATCTAAGAGTAATGCCTTGCAATATGTAGTACAGTGTTCTAAATACAAGAGTAAACAGATGCTGAAAATAAAATCTAATTGTATTGACATGAAACTAAATGCTCTAAAATCCAATCATTCACTCAACAAACATCAGTTAAGGATGCAGTAATGATAAATCTTTCCTTTAGAAACTGATGGAATTAACTAAGAACAAGATAATCAATCTGAGAACGTGGGAGCAATAACCAGTATTCTTTACAGTTGATAATCCTACTTTAAAGCAATTAAATGAAAATAGAATTTGAACTAAATGCTACTAATGAAAGTAAACTAGGTAAACTTCAAAAACCAAACTCTTGCAATCTGTAAATTAATTAATCTGAAATGAACAACAACCTGGAATTTAACAACAATCTCTATCTAATGAATCTGAACAACAAGCTCTAACTAATGGAATCAAATAGCAAACTCTATTAAACAACAAATCCTATTAAGCAACAAACTCTCTTGATCAGCACTCTGAAATGAACAACAGTCCAACAAAACATAGAACATTAAATACTAAACAACAAAGCTCTGTTAACGCATAACAAGATAAACGATACCGGAATTAAGATTCTTGTTGGAACGGAGCAGCGATGCAATTCATTAATGTAACACACCGATATCAATAAGCAATTAAACGGTAAACCAATTAACTTACAAACTGAGACGAAAACGAATACAAACTGTCACACAATGATAACTGAAAGATAATGATACAAACAGCGGATCGATCCACCAAGGCCAGGCTCGTAACCACTAGTGAAACGTCGCTGGGCTTTACTCCAAAGTTAAGAAATGGAATAGAAACACGTTCTTGTATTAATCAGACATAAACAACGTTTATAGCAGTTTCTCTCTGACCATGAGAGTTAAGAAATTACAGAGTTACAAAAAGAGTGTTTAATCATAAATCATTGTCCCAATACATAATACATTCTCTCCTTTTATAATCAGAATGAGGAGAAATTAAATAGTAAATATGATCCCTCATAACAATATTGGGTTGTCCCCAACAACTTGATCAACAAGAAAAGATATCTCCATCAATCATTCAATAAGAGCAAGTCGAATTTGGTATTGCAACTGGAAGAATTTGGAAAACGGCCACAACAACGAATCTGGGAAAATCGTCCTCAGAGAACCTTCCATTTCCCTCAATACATGCCGAATTTGGGCAAACCGTTCTTCAAAAGTTAATTTGGTCCGTTCTGGACAAAACCCATGTTCCGGATTTTCCAGATTCTTCTCCATTTGCCCAGAATATCCAACGCAAAACTAACACTTCTTATTCCAACAAATTTCTGAGTTGGAATATTTAATGATGTGCTAGAGATCAAATCTCAATCTGACAAATATATTTAAGGCTAAAATGGTGAGTGATGTTACAAAAAATTTATTAATAAACCATTATTAATAAAATCATGCATAATAATCATCAATTTATTAAAAATAAAGGAGAATAAATAATATTTATCCATAAGAGCATAAATAGTTACGAAATGGAATTATATGATAAATTATGATAAATGACATGATAAAGAAGAGTAGAAATGGATGAAATAGGTGTTCAAAAGTGATGATAATAATGTCATATTAGCGGCCCAACACCATCCAGAGACAATATCTATGGTTTGGCATAATTGGTGGCACTATGGTGCATCAATGAAGGAACGTAACCTGCCCCTCCTGGTTTCATGGGGTATGCAGCTGGCTCGTAATCACATTACATTCCAAAATTCCATGATCTGTTGGCCTACCATTTGCAATTTCGTTGTTGCACTCTTTCATTTAATCCCTGAAGAGGTTTCCTCGAAGCAAGAAAGGATCCTAGTGCCCGAAACTATTGACAAAGCACACCCTTGGGCATACTTTGGTGGGGCTATAGGTATTGTTGGTTGTGGTGGGGGGGTTGTACTGCATCTCTCTGACACTCACTTTTATAAACTCAAGATGGGATTAGGCCCATGCACAAACAATTACTCGGAACTCAATAATCTCAGACTACTCCTTATCTTTTCCTTGGAAAAAAGATGCAACAAGTTACAAACATTTGGGGACCAAAATATTACTATTAGTTGGTTCAACAATAATGCCAGATGTCACGTGCACACACTTAGAGGTCTGTTGGATGGAGTAATGACACTGAAAACACACTTTAACACCATTACTGTTACTCATATTTACAGGCAAAGGAATCAGATTGCTGACCACTTATCCAAAGAAGTTGCGCACCTGACATGGGGGCATTAGCACATCACTGAACACAATGGACAGAAAGCTTACCAACATTATCACAGGCCGTTCATAGAGGATACAGGGCTATTTGAGCCTGCTGATCAGTCCAACTGATTAGAGGCTTTATGATACTATAAATTTTTATTACTTATTTTAATGTTATTTATGTCTATCTGGATATGCACAATACTTTTTAATTATTGTTTTGATTTGTTGTACTGCTTTTGAACTTATGCTAAATGATGGATTGAACACATAATTTGCATGATACAATATGCAACTGATTCAACATGTAATTTTCTTTACAATTAATGAAAATTACGAATTTTTCCTTGAAAAAAAACTATACATTTTATATTGATTTGATGTAACTTCATGTTATATAATAAATAGAACTTAAATGGATTGAAATGATTAAGTGGCAAAGATAGAAGCATGAATGAAAATGAAAGAAATATATATTTATAATGCACATAAAGGAGTTTAGAATGTAATAATTATACAATGATTTATAAAAAATAGTATGAAAACATAAATGTGTTAGGTTGTAATGCTTGTAGTATACATATTATGCACATCTATACATTTTAGTGATAATATAATGTAGGTTTGATTATTAAAGTGATTCAATGTCACAATCATTAGTGAATATTTATCTTTTTGGCACACCATGTGTTGTTGGTGGATTTCATAACAAAGCTAATAATAATTGATATTCATGGTGCACAAGTAGCGTATTGAGGAGGGCATGTAGTAAATGTTGAAGTGTACATAGATAAAACTAAGCATGGTGCAACTAATGTTATTTGTACCAAATTCTATCAAGGTTTTAGGTTGTTGCCCTTTTAACTCTCTCATGGTCATTATATGTCACAATGTTGAGTAATAGTAAGTGTAGTTGGAAGAGGCAAGAATGAAGAATGTGTATTTTCAAGTGCACATGAAGTTATATGTTTCATTGCTACACTTACAGTGAAATCAACAATGGTAAATATTTATGAGTGCTATGTTGTAGTGTGCACTTTTATATATATATATATTAATTAATTTTAAGACTATGGCAAAACCAAACATTATATTGGTGAGATTTTAGTAACCACTACTTTACATTATCACTAATTTAATGATAAAAATTCTAATGTACTCCCTCATTTTATCACCAACATCATTATTAAATTCAATGTTATATTTTTAAACTTTGTGATTATTATTATTAATTACCTATCTCTATATTCAACATTATTATTTTTCTTTTTACACGTCATCATACTAGCTTTAATTGAAAAAGTTAAATGATTCATTCTCTTATCACATTGTTAAATCATAGTTATTAACATTGAGAATAATGTTTTCTAATTGACACATTTATTATAATAATTGATAATAAAATAATCAATATAGAATTTCTTAATGGTAGTGTCTCACATATCATGGAGATCATACTAATTAAGTGTAAGTGTACATGTAATGTAAAGGCAATATTTCTTTCTTTCACCTTTCAAAGGCAAAAGAGAGACATGAATGTCCCAAGTGATATCATGTGTGTCCCACCTACAAAGAAGTGGGGGTGAGTAGTCAATTCCAATGCCAACGTTGACTCCCCAAACTCTTACACCTTTTTTTTCTTTTTGTAAGGGACCATGATGGTGACTAAGATTCAATCCAAGTAAAGTATGAACACAACTCATGACAACTTGACTTGAAAGGGCCACTTTTATATCTAGGTCTTGGATTCCACCAACCCCATTATGTTTGTAAAGTTTCGATGGTAAATTAATGGGAGTTCATAAAGGACTTTCTTTGTTTTTCCTTTCTAGCGACTATACGAAATTTTATTCCAAAATTTTCAAAGAAACATGTTTCATAAATTTATCTTTTATTTGTATTTTTCATATATATATATAATTATAAGTATCATATATAATTAAAAGTATCACATTATTGTTAAAATAAAATTATAAATTATTATTATTATTATATATATTTTTATTGGTAATTTTAATATATATTTTTGAATGTTTACATGGATAATAATATTATAATAGTTAATTTCAAGATTTGGTTTGATTTATTACGTCGAAGGCGTTTTATTGTGGAGCTTTTCACCGCGACACTGTTCATAGATTCGTCGTAAGCCACCTGTCTGCCACCTGCCTTAGTTGATTACGCCAAATTTATTGACTGCTGAACCTGCTTACGTCACGTTCCTTTGGCGTTGATTTGCACCATAAAAGGTGCAAATGCTAGTTTTACATTATTTGTTAGTAAATATGTGTATGTTTATCATGTACCTCTTCACTTTTATAATTATGTTTTTGTAATAAATGTGCAACTTGCACACCTTTTTTTTGTTAATGAATTGTATATATAATAGATGAAAATTGGCAAGTTACTTAATACAATGTTTCCCAAATGAGAAAAATTTCAAATTTTAAATGTTGTTTTTTCTTTTATAGCAATTAAAGTTGAATGAGAATTGTTATATTTATAAAATTACCTAACACAATGTTTCCCAAATGAAAAAAATTCAAATTTTAAATTAAAATTTTTAGAATATATCATTTCAAATAAATATTGTTTTTTTCTTTTATGACAATTAAAGTGGAATCAAAACTCTTAAAATGTACCACTTCAAGGAATTTTAAGAAGAATTATACAAAGTTTTAAGATTAACTATACAAAATGTTAAGATTTGAATATATATTGATGATACAAATATTTTATATTTAATTTTAAATAAATATTAATTGTAAATTGTAAATAACATTTAATATAAGCAATTATTTAAAGATAATAAAATGAATTGCATTTTCATTAATTTTTATTTCACTAAATTAACTACACTTTCTGTATATGTATACAAGGACTAAAAACTACATATAGAAATTTATAATGATTTTTTTTTAATTAATTTAATGCATTATTGAATTCAGACTTTTGTGATTTATAATGATAAGAGGAAAGCTTTTTCAGATTAATCACATATGTTTTTGGCATCAAGGTTTCAAACTCTCAATTGTGGTTCATCATCAGGACGACATGGATGGAGAACATGATTTAACATTAAAAAAATAATGATACACCCTTTGTTGTATTTGACTTTCCAGTGTATCATTCATTTTTTTCCTTTAGAATTCTTTGCAGCATCTTGACACTATTTAGTTTATGTTAAATCATGTCCTCCATCCATGCCCTGATGATGAACCACATTTGAAAGTTCAAAATGTTGACACCAAAAACATATGTGATTAATCTTAAAAAACTTTCCTCGAATCTAATTTATCATTAAATACATATCTATAAATTACACACAACTTACACTTAACTCATCTATATCTTTTTAATTAAATCATCTATAATTTACACCTAACTTTATTCACATCTTTATAAAATATTTTAATATTAATATAAATTTTGATCACATCACTTCTTACCATTAAACAACACTCCATAAATTAGCATCTATATTTACTGCATAACAATATATAATACACACATTATTCATGACAACTTGTAGTTAACATTATTTATTATGTTTATTTATTTATTTTAGATTTATGATATAGATATAATAAAAAATAATTTTAATAGGATAAAGAGATATTATATATAATAATTTTGAGTTGGAAATGATGGTGATGACTCTATCTAATTTAAATGTTATCAATACTTGATGTTACTTGATTCTCCATTTGTTATAGACTTCTTCACACATTAAAAATATCCAAAAGAAAAAAGAAAAAGAAAATCTCTAATATTTTTAATTTCTTAGTCAATGAGTTAAAATATTTAACATATTTTAATAAAAAAATTAATATAATTATATAAATCATTATCTTTTTTGCTAATCTAATATGTATTTTCTATTCAATAACACAAAATTATAAAAATAAATATGAATCTTTAATTTTGAATAATAAAAAATAAATTTAGATAAATGTTTTTTCCGATTAATCACATCATTAAGAATTAGAAATTTGACAAAATTCCTAATGATGTGATTAATCCAAAAGACATTTATCTAAATTATAGATCACAAAAATCTTAAATCTAACAAAAAAAAACAAACTATTAATCATTATAATTTTACGTCAAGTAAAAATTTTAAAAAATAATATTAAATTGCTGTTATTAATAAATAATAATAATTTTAAAATTTTATATATATACTATTTTTTAATGAAATTTATTTTTTCTACTTATATAATTTTTAATTAATATATATTTTTTATAAATAATAATAGGATATTGAAATTTTAATAATATATATTTTTTATAAATTATAATAAAATTTCAAAAATAAATAATGAATAAACAATTTTTGCCAACATTAACTCAAAAAAAAATGATCAATCATTGAGAATGGCAAGCAAACAAAATAAACATTGAGATCTGAGATTTATGCCTATCAATAAATAATACCTCCATCATCCATCACTTTTATATGGGTTCAAGCTAATCACTTAATAAATGCATGATTAGCTAATCACTTAATAAATGCTAATCACTTAATAACATCACTTTTATATGGGTTCATTGCAAGATGCTTTCGCATACACCTGTCCAGAGATGTGATGTTATTAAATAAATAAAGAGCATGCCTCACCAAACTTAATAAATATAACTAATGGTAAAAGTTTGTGTTGTTATTTATACAGGTGGTTTTGGAGAAGAGATTATAAAGATTAATGTGAAGCAAATTGTCGAAATTTTATAGATTGAGGAATGAGGCTTCTCCTCTTTTCTCTGAGTGTGTTTGGTGTGATGGTTTTATTTAGAGGTGTCTATTTAGGCATTAATTTTTATAGAACGGTAAAAAAAAATGGGGTAGTAGGAGTGTTTTAATTCTATTTTTAAAAGTAGATATGGATTCAATACCATAAAAAAAATTTGTGGGTATTCAAAATTTCGAAGTTTGACAGTTGAAATCTAAATTTCTAAAAAATTATGGATTGCAATAAATAAGCTTTGTTATGATGTAATATTGAACAAAGTGGGTACCATTTCTTTGCGGAAAAGTGGAGGTTTTAATGATGTTCTATGAAAACAACTTTGATAGACACTCACACATTTATTTTAGAATAAAGTTTCCACAATTTTAATTTAATTATCAATCAATATTAGGTGAATGGTAGGGATTTAACTTCCATATAATATTCTAAAATATTTGTAATTGTATGGAGAGGTGCCCTACAACTCAATATGGGAAAGATGTTGTCATATAAAATTTCATTGAAAAATATTAAAATAATAATTTAAAAATAGTAATAACAAGATAAATTAATATTGACCATAATTAAAATACATCAATTTGCACCTTAATTTTACATAACTTTATATAGATATATAAAATAGCCAAAAGTTAAAAATTAAAATTAAAATTAAAAAAAATAATAATAAAAAAAATTGTTGTAATTACTTCAAATATGGAGATGAGTTAAATTTTTTTTTTTACTTTTTACTACGATGAAGAAATGTAATTTCTTCCCTACTAAATATGGAGATGATAGAATATAGTATTATTGATATTACGTGATGTGTAATTTTTTCTACATTCAGTTTATATGTGATATTTAAAACAAACAAACAAAAATATTAATAACAATTTATTTATTATTATTTATATATAAATATTTTAATATTTATTTATTATTATTTATATATAAATATTTTAATGTCCATATTAGATAACATAATTTTATATGTGCTTTATATAGAGAGAAATAAAGTAATTTAAATTAAAAATTCTCTTATATTTTCATTTTCTAGAGAAATGTGTAATTTATTTTATTTTTAATATGGAGTTGATATATAAGATTTTAAAATATCAATAACAAATAAAAGTTTTATTTTTAATATGAAGTTGATATATAAGATTTTAAAATATCAATAACAAATAAAAGTTAAAAGTAGGTGACTAATAAAATATTTTAATATCCACATTCAATAAAAGGTTTCAACATGAAACATATATAGCGAAAGTTAGAGAGAATTCTTCTTCTATCAATAGTTGCTTTCTAATTCAATTTATGAAAAGATATTTGTAATTATTTTGATGCTTAATATGGATTTGATATGTAATATTTATAAAATATTAATAATAAAAATAATTAAATGTAATGTGGAGAGAGTGAATTATAAAAAAAAAAATTCAATGTCAACTACATATATATTATACCAACCTAGATTTATCTTATCTACCAAGTGTCGAGAGAGACCAAATCTATTTTCACTCTAAACCATATTTGCATCTCAAGGTATTCGAATCTATTTTCACTCTATACACCGATCAAATGTTAAGATTTATTTTCAAAGTAATAATGCCATTTTTTACCCTTTTAATCAAATCCATTAATTAAAAAATGTCATATGAATATGCGTTATGTTTTTTAGGCATGTGGTATTCATAAGCAATGGTATTGGCCCATGGTATTGTAACAAAACTTATTTATAATTTAAGAATATCCATGATAAAGTGAGAATGATCGAGTATTTTTTTTAGTAATTTGAGATTTATGATGGAGTAAGTGTTTTGATGTTTATTATGGATTAATGTCTATATACATCCACCATTTAATTGCCCACATTTAGACTTTGTCAAATTAGATAACACTAAAAATAAACGTAAAATACAATTAAAAGAATATAAAACAAAATTAATAATTATAATAATTAAAACATTTTGACTAGGTCAAATTACATGAAATAAAAAATAAAATTAATAATTATAATGATCAATTATTAATAATTAAACCAATTTAGATCCATCTTAACTTCGGGTCAGGTGCAAACTTCTTTTAGAGTCAAAAGAGATTTGATCCCTCACGGTGCTTGGTAGATCCAAAGTTAAGATGGATCTAGTTTATGTGGCTGTGGTAGTAGTTATTTAACATCTAAAAATAGATTAATCAAATAATTAGAGTTAGGGATATTCCTCTAGATAAAAATTTCCTCTCTAAGGTGTGGTTAGTTGACGTGTGAGTATTATACACAAAGTTTTTGTATCATAGTAAAGCATTTTACCTATTATTTAAAATGTAGTTTAAATAATCTATGTTTTTACCTTTTTTTAAGCATGATTTAACATAATTGTTTGAATTGTAGATTTGAGTTATGAAGTGTAATTTAAATAATCTATGTTTTTACCTTTTTTAAGCATAATTTAGCATAGATTTGTTTTAATTGTAGATTTGAGTTATGGAGTTTACATAATCCAAGTGCATATGGGTTTCCAAAGCACTAATTTAATTTATGCATTCAAAAAGCATTTTAAACAACAAAAAATTATGGTCTTCAAAATTCAAGGGGAAAAACAAAAATGTAGAATAGTTAAACTACACCAGTATTTATATAGTCAATACTAGATTAACATGGAAAAAATACCTAAATTACTAAAATAAAAACAAAAATAACAAAAAATTATGGTCTTTGCCAAATTCAAGGGGAAAAACAAAAATGTAGAATACTTAAACTACACCATTATTTATATAGTCACTACTAGATTAACATGGAAAAAATACCTAAATTACTACAATAAAAAACAAAAATAAATAAAAATACAGTGTAAAAATATAACCACCTCACTCTTAACCAAAGATTAAAAAATAAAAACATTAGAATTGTGAATATTTATAATAAAATTTGTGCTTGGGGACATGACCTCACATCAACAGTTACAAAATTAGAGTCTGCCACTACTCATATTGTTGTCAAAGACATGCCATTCTAAGAACAATAACCAAAATTCTCTAGCTATATCTAGAGAAAAACTAAATAGCCTAGAAACACAAAACCTCCAAAAATCCCTAAAATATTAATGAATTTAAACTTCATATAGAATAGACAAGAGAAGGGGGGAAAGCATCAATGCCTTGGTCTAACTCATCGTCAAGGGGAGCGTTGAAATATGGCAGGTGTCTCATGGTTGAAGAAGATGAATGAACTAGAGAAGAGCCTCCTTGTTGAAGCTGGGCCACAATAAATTATAGTTCAAGCAGTTGTTAGCGAAGGGTTGCCATTTCATCTTCTAGACCTCACAATTTGATTTTGTGTTCAACCAATAACTCCATAACAATAGTTCATAGAGTTTGGCTATGATGAAGCTGGAGATGCAATAATTCCTACTGCAATTGCTTTATAATCTCTGTCGACTTTGGTGGTGGAGATTTCCCAAGGTTTGGATTTTCCATGCAGCTAATAAAAGAAAGGTAATGATATCAACAAACCAATAAGCAGATCAATATTTTATTTTATATGACAACAACTTGTAGGAGCCAACCGAAAGGACTACTCTAATAGAAATACTCTTCCTTGACATAGGAAGATGGGACACTGTGGCCCAACATCCTCCAATGAAACCAATCACCCAAACATAGAGGAACCCCGTATCCCATAGGAGGACGATCACCAGGACCATGGAACTCCCAACCTTGAGAAAATAGTTCTAGGATCCCAAAGAACTAATCACACCACCACCCAGACTCAAGGGAGGAGAGAAGAATCCAGGGAATAAGAGATAAAGGAGACGAAGAAAAACCTAATTGCACAAATCACAGACTTAAAAATAGGGTAGGAAATTGCCAAATCAAGTTTCAAAGCAAACCAATTCAAAATAGAAGCTCTAGCCTTGGGAGGCCAAAAATTCAGAGAAAAACACCAATGAATTCACAAAGATAATTCACTGCAAGTTCATCATGCTACTATAACAAATAATATTGCCTACTTCCTAGCTAAAACTAGAGCATACCAAAGTGGAATATCCCCAAGAGACCAAAGATTCAAAGGGGCATCAACAAAGACATAAGGGGAAGACACTACATTGCCCTCACACAACCATCAATTATAAATATTTGATACACTTTCAAAAGAGAGCTAATTTAAATTGAAAAACCAAAAATACGAAGGCATCCATAAGGCATAAATAACAACCATCATACATGGGAGCAAATAATTGATAACAAATTTATCTGATAAATCCCATGAGCAATTCTAGAATTCAAATCTGCTTGGTTTGCTAAAAACTCCCTCTCCCACCATTTATCTTGATACACAAATGTCATCTCCAAAAGTTGAAGCATGGATTTTCTCATTTAAGGTTTGATCAATTTGTACCAATGGACCGTGAGGGGTTACAAATACATCACACATAGAGGAAAATCAATCTCACACCCATTCTCATTCAATATGAGATGAAAGATACCTCCATTGCGCCATGATAATCCATAGCCAAGGCTTCCATGCACAATCAATTCTGAAACCAGGGGAATACCAAACTATAATAAGCATGCATGGTGGCCACATGGATGGAAGGGACGTCCGCTCCCCTAAAACCCATTTTGTCGACTTGTAATTCTCCTTGTTGGGTGAACCAATCACCAAATTGACCTTTTGTAGATAGGTGTGAAGTCATGAAATGAGATAATAAAAAAACTTGATCGATGATTAATAATAATCCCTCTGTTAATCCAATTACTTGATTTGCCATTACATTCGCCTTGAAATTGTTGCGCCTTAAGACATGGAAACATTGATAATAAAAAAATCGAGAGAGAAAAATCCTTATACGATCAAAGATTGAGTTCAGGAGAAAGTCCTTAGAGTTAGTTCTATTCGGAAAGTGACCTATAATGATTTCGAAATCCCTAACTATAAGCTCCCCTAAGCTACTTTTAACCTCATAAATATTAAAAATACTTTCTTTCTTTCTTTCTTTAAAAGCCTTTCTCAAACTTCAATTGAAATTAGTTTCTAATTTTTTTTTAAAATTTAAAATAATCCATGCACTTACTACCCCTCTTAATCAAATAATTAATCCTGCTAATATAGTATTATTTATTATTTATAATATCTCCTAATAATAATATTATAATATTCCTAAATAATTTGAATTTGTTTGGTGGCAAAGACAAAGGTTCCGACCATAGAAGATAGGAAGAGAACCAAATTCGATGAAACATGATTATGTGTCCACAAATAATTTTGAATGTGTTTGGTGGCAAAGGTTCGAGGGAAGATAGGGAGAGAGCCCAATGTCTTAACGAACAGAAATTAAATTACACTAATAATGGAGGTGATAGCGACAGGCGATGGGCCGTTGCCCGTGCACAGTGGGCCCCACCGTGCGCCAGAGACAATCCATGCACGCCATCCGTGACATGAATTTAAAAAACACAATGGAGTTGTAATTCCATTTCATTTGCCATCATTTCATTTCAATTCAAATTTTCTCCACAGAGCAACAGTAAGAAACAGTAGTGTGTGCGTGGGGACTCGGGAGTTGGGAGGTCGCAGTTTCAAACACCGTGCATTAATGGCAGGCGAATAAAAGAATGTGGGCGGTTTGACTGGAAGCATGCAAATACATCAATCCCGTAAGGTTACAACCCAGCGGTCATTTAAAGGCATTTTAGTGGTTTTTTGGGGTTTTATCTCATGTTTACAGAGGGTTTAAACTTCACAGTAAAATGTTTATCTGTCAAATGACTTGACCTTCAGTCCTCCCGTCACTTTATCTCGTTCCTGTGTAAAGCTTTTTCCATAACATTTTATTTCTGCATTCTCTTGCTCTGCTTTTTCCAGAGGTCTGAGGTTCTATTCCCTCTGCTAAACTCAGTGCAGCAGTGATTTCGTGTCGAGAAATTTGAAAGCTAGCCAGCAGTGTGTCTCGCATGGTTCCCTCGGCCAGTGAGCTGTCTGTCCGCATGGACACCACTTGCAGCTCCTTGCTTCGAGAACTTCAGGTTTGCATTGCCTTCAATTGCTTCTCGTTTTGTTTTGCCTTATGTTTTTTAAATGTTACAGCAGTAGTTCTATTACATGGCCCGGCATTGGCTTCAAGGCTTCTCACATGGCCCTGCATTGGGATTTTTTCGGGATTTAAGGCAATGGGTATCTTGAATTTTGCTCATACCCTGCACAGTTACGTTCTGGGACGCTGTATGTTTAGAGTGGCGTATGTTTAAGTTTTTTTATTTTTATTTTTGGGTAAGTGCTTCCTGAAGCTCAAGACGTATTAAAATTGCCCCAAATGCCAGAAGCCCTCAACGGAGAACCACTGATCACTATCACAAGCACATGGGGTACTCCTCTGTCAAAATCACCCAGGACCTCGCACCTGGGCTGAACTGCTTATTTGTGTTTTCAGGGAATTGAACCATGACACACCGTGATCATCTTCATCACTAAACTCATAAGATTTGAACTCATGTCAGACCCGGACTGGACTCTGTCTCTCAGTCTTTCTTCTCTAGCTGGTTATTTTTCACGAGCTGGTCTTTCTTGGAATTTATGTTTCCTTGATCATGCAAACATGACAGCATCGCAGTGTTGTTATTATGCTTTTTTTCTTTAACTCTTAGTTGTGGCTACAAGAGTAGCCAAATCCTGTATGCTTGTAGCTTAACCAACAAGCTGTTCCAAGTAGGGGTGTTTACCATTAGGAGACCGGGGATGCCCCGCTTCTCATGTCTCTGTGTAGTTTTTATATTCAGTGCACCGTGTTTGGCATCTTGGAATGGTTTCTATGACCGTAAAATCTCCTCTAGATTCTATGGACAGTTTGCACACAAATTGTTGATTGCCCAATCCCCGTCCAGACAGTAGAGTACCCAGCTTCTCTCAGTGCAATTAGCCATTCTTCAGCTCAACCACCAAGCTACATTATTCTTTATCCTTGTAGCTCAGAGGCTGACACGTCACCATTCTGCCTGCAAGATTTAAATTCTAGGTAAAATATCATTAAACATTGTGTTCCTTATGCTGCAATTGGACCTTTTTCGAGCAGTCCAAGAACCTGGAGTTTTTCTGTTGTTAGGTTTGGTTTCAGTTGCATTTTCTACGGCTCTGAGTGTTTTATAGGCATCTTATTCTCGTTGCCATCCGTAAAATTTCCATATCATTCTACTTTGTCACCGCTGTGTTCACGATGGGAATGCTAGTTTAAGGTGAATGAATTCACTTAGTCCTGTTGGCATTAAGATTTCTGATCACTTTAAATCATATTTTTGTGTGGTTATGCAGCATATTTGGGATGAGATCGGAGAAAGTGATATCGAGAGGGACAAGATGCTTTTAGAACTGGAGAAAGAGTGTTTGGAGGTTTACTGTAGGAAGGTGGACCAGGCTAGCCATGCAAGGGCACGGCTTCATCAGTCACTTGCGGACAAGGAAGCAGAGCTCGCCTTTCTCATAGCTTCCATAGGAGACAGGAATCTTCACTCTCAGGTAGAATACGCTTTTATAGGATAGAACATAACTAATATTTTTTCTACTGCTTGCTTTGGTGTTTGTCACTTTTCCAAGGGATGTCTATTAACAGTCATGGTGGCACTTTTAGATGCGGTATCCATGCACTAATAGATTTTTGACTTAAAAGTTCATGTAAGCTGCTTAATGCGATAAATGAAACGTATGCTGTTATATCCCCAATACACCATGTTGCATAAATATGCAGAAAATAATAGATAACTCAGAGCGTAACCTCTTTGGGAATCATATGTGTAAAACATGATGATCTTTAATAAACTACTCCAGTGTTGCAATTATGAACTGGAAGACATGCAACTGAATTTGAAATTGGCTCTCAACTCTTGCCCTGGTTGAAACAATTTACTATGATCTTTCTCAAGACTTGTCAACTTGGGTCTCAAGCAACTTATGTGATTGTCTCAATATGCATTGTTTTTAGTAGGCTTCATTGGAAACTCAACTTCGTGTAGTGCAGAGAAAGGATTCTTCAGGAAGAACTAAAGAAAACTATGACATTTGTTTTTTCAAATTTTGTTTCAAGTGCTTCAATGTTGTTATGCATCAACAGTAATGTCCATTTGTGTTTGCTAGTTCTCCCAAGCGTATGTTTGTGCCTAGTGTTCCTCTTTCATAGACTATAATTATAAATTCATAACGAAATAGAAAAGGAGTGGTCTTGCTATCAAGATGTCTGATGAACAAAACAGTTTACTAAAGAAATCAATGTGCATTGCCAGTCAAAGATGGCTAATCTCTATTCTTAGAGGGAAAACTGCTAATGCTAACAAGAGTGAAGTTATATAAAGGCTAAATAATATGTTGATTGATATATGGATTGTTACATTAGGCTGAGGTATATTTATGTTGTCATCACGCCCCTTCATCAATTATCCAGTTTTTCTAGTAATGTCAGTGTTGCAAACATCTTGATAACATCCCGATTTTATCTCGAAATCACGATTTTTTGGCCTAGCCGATGTTTGCTGATTTTTACCAATATTTCGATGTTATCTTGATTTTGCACATGTTTGCCGATTTTTACAGATATTTTTCTGATTTTTAAGATTTATTGGTTTTCCGGACCCTTGCCGATTTTATCCCGATGCCGATGTTTGCAACATCTGCTATTGTTATTATTATCTATCCATTTGTAACTATCCTTTTGATGCCTTATATAGGCACATTGCATTTTATCTTCTCATGAAATGCTTCAGTCTTGAAACATTGTTAGAGATGGTGTTTTATGTTGCCATTAACAAAATGCTGTAAGTTCCAGTTTGATTAGAATAATGGATTTTTAAAGTGGCTTGCATTGATGCTGCCATCTTCCACTTAATTTCCATATCGAATTGTTGTTTCAATGTGGCACACTACTGTTCTTGTAATAGTGTGGTTCTATTTTTATGAACTTTGTGCTAACAATCGTAAATTTTAGATATAAGTAGCTGTAAGGTATGCTCCTACAAAATGTGGTCAATACATGCATGCTTATTGTTGTGTTTAGGGGACTATGGTCTTAACTTAGGTTAAGGCTAATAGCAATGAAACGATACTCATAGTTTTGCTTGATTCTTGATTTTGGGTATGCCATGGAGTAGCTAATGTTGTGTGAGTATTGCTTGATGGATAATATCTCCATCTGATTTACGAGATTCTTTTGCTTAGAGGTATTGTGTTTGTTGGTGATGATTTTCTAATAATAAAGCTGTTTGTGAATTCAACATTGTGTTCTTCCATATCAATGAAAATTCTACTTTCTTCTATAAGAACACTAGTATATTTAGCTAAATTACCTCTTCACTCTTGCTTTTTTCCGCAGAAAAAATCAAAACTTTATATTAGATAATAGAAAGTTTACTGTGTAACATGCATTTAAGCATTTCATCTGATTGAAATCCTTTCGGGACTTTCAGTAGCAGATCATACAGCGGTTATCATTCGGCCAAAAATCCAAGATCACAAAACATAGGTAAAGGGAACCTGTTCGGACATTGTCGGGACGGGCAAACAAACTGAAAACCTCGCTTCTAGTCCCAAGTCTCCTCTTATGAGGAAAACAACTCAAACAGGAGCATAGAAGCCGGCCAAAGCATGACAATATTTGTCATAATAAGGTAGAAATATATATGTCTGTATGAAATATATTATGTCCGAGAAGTATCATAAAACAAAAAAACAAACTGTTTTGTTACATATCCATAGAAATAACTGTAAAGTAAAGGCCCAAAACCAGAAATGGTAGTACCCCAGTCAAATGAAAGGGGCAAGATCTCGCTCATCCTAGCCCTCCGGACCTATTTCCCTGATTTTCTAGCTGCCCAAAGTTTGCTATACGCCCTTCCTTAGAAAGGAGGTCTATTGCATCGTTTCGTTCCTTGTAAATGTGACACACAGAAATGTAAGCAAAGTGACCTTTCAATGTCCAAAGATCTTCAAGAATAGGACTTAAAAGATAGTTTTGGCATATGAAATCCTTGTTGAACCATTTGATTATGTTCAATGAATCTCCAAAAATCGGAACTGAGAGACAACCCATTTGGATAAGCCAACATAGCAGTAAGTGTAGGGCTTTGAGTTTAGCATAGTTGTTGGATCCATTCCCAAGTCCCACCGAGGCTTCCTTCCTTTTGTTCGGGCTTAAGGGAATCACAATTTTGGCACCACAAATATTTTCTGAGCCGAATGCTCCGTCGAAATATGCCCATGGTATATCTCCTTTAATCACCTCTGGAGAAATCACCCTAGGGCTAGATTTTGATTTTGGAGCATAGATTGCCACACTCTCCAGAGCTATTGCTTGCGCTGGAGTCCCCTGATCTTTGAAAATAGCCTTGTTCCTTGCTAGCCAAATTCCCCGAGATATTAGCAAGGGTAGAGCCTTCTAGTTTTCCTCCGGACTCCCCTGCCACCAATCCTGCCATGCTTCCTGAACCGATCCCCCTTCCCACCTTTGGGCCTTGCCTAATAGGGTTAGAGCCTCAACCCAAACAAGCTTACCGAACGAGCAATGAAGAAAAATATGGGGAACTAATTCAATGTCTGATTTACATAGAGGGCACCAACCCGAACCTTCCTTCTTACTTTTTTGAATGCTGTCCCAGGTTGGGGCTTTGTTTTTTAATATGCACCAAAAGAACTGTCTGCTTTTAGCTGGGAATTTCAACTTCCAGAGCGGTTTTGACACCATTTTGGTGCCACCCATCCCTTTTTCGCCATGATATAAGAGTATCCGAACTTTGGTGAATATTTGCCCAAGGGGGCATGTACACAATGCAGTTCATCCACTCTTTCCCGAATGCGCACATTTGTTGTAATCAACTCACTTGTATACTTTTGCCAGTCCTCAAACCAATGTGGGTCAATCTGCATATCTTCCCCTGTCATCCACCCTTGCTGCCAATGCGAGGAAGATCCCTTCTTTTCAATTTGATTTAGAAAATGAAAGCCTTTGGACCATAAGTGGATTCTTAACTCTTTCGGGAGAGAGAATCCTTCATTGCAACCAACCCATGGGTCAAGCCCGATCTTGACCTGTTCACCATTCCCGATCTTCCATACTAGTTCTTCCTCAATAATATGCAACGATCCCAATATGGATTTCCACACCACTGATGCTCTGAATAGATATTTGCACGAGGTCTTTAACCATTCTGTCAATTTCATCAGGTCTATGTATTTCCTTCTCATAACCATGGTCCAAAGTGAGTCATTGAAGAGAATTCTCCAACCCATTTTGGAAACTAGAGAGGTTACAAAGGAGGGGAGATCTTTCATTCCCCATCCCCCCAATTCTTCCGGTCTTGCAATTCTGTCCCAAGCCACCCAAGGCAGCACTGCTTCCTCCTTAGCCCCTACCCACAAAAATTTACTGCAAATTTTCTGCACCCTCTCCAGAATTCCTTTTGGCACCCACGAAAGCATTGTCCAATAGATTGGGATGGCCATGTAAGACAAATTTTATAAGCACCAATCTGCCAGCTCTGGATAGCCATCTAAAGCTCCAATGATTCACTCTCTTTTCGATTTTTGCCACCAGCCACATCCAATCCAGTGATTTATAAGAATCTAGTTTGAGTAAGAAGCCAAGGTACTTAAAGTTGTCTCCTATCCTCTTGATCTCATGCGGAAAGTCCTTCGCAGCCCTCTTGGCCTCCTCTCCCGAGAGGCCTTCAACAAGAATGACCGATTTATTAACATTAATACTCATCCCCGTGGCTATGAGAAGCAGATCAAGGGAAGATTTTATGTTTTTGATATCCCTTCTGCTGCCATCACTGAAAAGGAGGATATTGTCTACAAAGAGGAGGTGAGTTATATTCAGATTAATTGCCACTTCAATGCCCTTGATGTCCCCTCTCCTTTTAGCTGTTGCCAAACATTGACTTAGACATTCTGCTGCTAAGAGAAACATCAGGGGTGATAGCGGACACCCCTGTCTTAGTCCTCGCTGGCTTTTGAAGAAAGGAGAAGCAACCTCATTTATTAGAACAACAAAATTGATATCCGAAATACACCCCATTACCCAATTGATGAAAGTGATGTTGAATTCCAGGTGCGTTAGGAGTAATCTAATATAGATCCAACTTATTTTATCATAGGCTTTAGATAAATCAATTTTGATTATCATACCTTTCCCCTTGTTCCTTTTGATGTTGTGTAGAGATTCCTGTGCCACCCCAATTGCTTCATGTATTTGCCTCCCCTCCAAAAAACCAAATTGTTCTTTTGAGATGTTCTTGGATAGAATCGGCTTTAGCCTGACAACGATGACTTTAGATATGATTTTATATATGCTATTGCATAAGGAGATGGGTTTGAAATCATCAAAAGTGCCAGGCTCATTTGATTTTGGAATGAGGGCTATGAAAGTAGAATTTATCGGTTCGAGGATAGCTCCCTTCGACCTAGATTCTTCCACCACTGCTGTGAGCTCCTCCCCCAACGCTTCAAAGAAATGTTAATAGAATTCAACTGTCCACCCATCCGGCCCAGGACTTTTGTCCTTTTGCATTGCCTTGAGTACCCCTTCCACCTCCTCCTTAGACACCGGGCATGTCAACATCTCGTTTTCCTCTTCCTCGACATATTTGGGAAAATGTTTCTTCACTCTTGCTTATTCTTTCCTCTCTTTGAATTACCAATGAAATTAATCCTTGATCATTTTCTTTTGAAGGTTCTTCTGTACTTTTGCACTTCATATGTTTTGATTTGTCTTTGCCTTTCACCTTGTATCTCTTCAAATTTAACCGTGAAAAGTTAAAAAAAGAAGGCTTTTTGACTAATGAGCCCAGAAATTTAACGAAGTCACATGATGAAGGTTGTCTTCATTCCTATATGAACTAATTTTTTAGCTATTTTATTATTATTGTTATTGTTGTTATCCATTAGCAAAAGTGAATTTTTATATAAAAATATGGCAGCCTATGTTGCATGAAATGCCAAATCATTTCAAAGTTTTTGAAACGAGTATGTTTAGAAGTGTTGCCTCCTAAAAATGGAAACATCAGTTGAAATGTCATATATATATATATATATATAATGTGAATAACACATTATCTTGCAAGAAAAAAAAGAATAACACCCATAAATGACAATTTAGAAGGAAATCCAACTCTATACTAACTCTAATAGATGACGGTATGACACTTGTGTTTCGGTTGAGTTTCAACGTTTTGGGTATTGGCACGACACAAAATTCCGGGTTCCTAGACGTTTCGTGCAACATAGTTGGCAACCCTAAACCCAAAGTCATTATGTTAGAAAATTACAGGATAGATAAGATAAGATAGATAATTTTATTAATGTCCAACAAATGACCACAAGGGAAGGGGAAGAGTCCTCAACTCCCATTGGATTTGTTGCATGGGGAAAAGGAAACATTGCTCTGTGGGTAACTTCACTTTATATATTTGACCCCCCTAACATCCAAGGCTAAGGAGATAAAACTCATGAAGACTATCCAAATGAGTTGGAAGAGAGTCTACTCAAAAACTTGAGCCCTACAACTTCTACTTACAAGCACAACCATATAAATCAAATCGTTAGTAAACTTTGATAGTCATCAATCTATGAAAGGCATCAACACACTTACAATGATACATCTCACATTGCCAAAATTAAAAAACATCATAAAATTAATTGAATTATAACTTTATAATACTCATAAAACTCATGAAGACTATCCAAAAGAGTTGGAAGAGAGTCTACTAAAAAACTTGGGCCCTACAACTTCTACTTACAAGCGCAACCATATAAATTAAATCGTTAGTAAACTTTGATAGTCATCAATCTATGAAAGGCATCAACACACTTACCAAATGATACATCTCACATTGCCAAAATAAAAAAAAAAAAACATCATAAAAATTAATTGAATTATAACTTTATAATACATTATTATTATTAATAATTATAAAAAGAATTAATATGTAAAATATGATGGAGATTCACCTCCACTTTTGTCATGGAAATTCTTAACCTGTAAATAGTCTTCATTGCAATACCATAGGTCAATACCATGGTTCATCAATACCACATGCCCCAAAAACTACAACTCATTTCATAGTCAAAATAGTTTATTTTAACCAAATTTTCTAACAATTTTTTAATTAATTTGAAAATAAAAAAAAAGGGCATAACTACCTTTGAAATAAATCTCAACCCCTTATCCTTGACTACTAAAAATATTCCATCAATAAGCCATAAGGTTAAATCCATGCCATCCTATTGGAGACGGGATCCCCTCGAATAAAGCAACAAAGAAAGACTCCGCAGATCGAGGAGTGCAACGCAGTGTCCATTTTGAGTCATAGGTGTGTTGGGGTGGGTCAAAACCCCTTATTATGTAATGAGATGGGATATTTTGTGAATGTTGGACTCCGCCCATGGTTTTTGACCATGGTATTGTAAATGCCAAACCTAGATAAGGAGTCTAGATAGAAGTCATAGATATAGAAGTAAGATGTGAAAAAGAGGCAAGTAAGCTTAAATGATAGATCTTATGAGATGCATTTGGATATAAGATTGTTTTGAGTCTGTGTTTTGGGTTAGAGGATAGGCTCTTGTAGCTGTGTGTGCGAAGATCTTAGGAAGTCTGCAACTGTGTGCACAGACCCCTGCAGTTATGTGCGCATGGTGAAACTGAATGTATGAGAAAGATCTAGCTATTAATGAAAGAATTGTTGAGAAGATCTGAGTTATATTGACATGTTTGTTTTTTGCTTACTGTTTATGAATGTCTATGCTGTATAAGGTTTTGATCTGTAGTCGAATAGCGCAGTCTTGTTTATGGTTATTTACTTTGTTTAATGCATGACTAAGTAAGATCGCACAGTATGTAGTAAGTTCAATAGATGTGTTGAACAACACCTATAGTATTGATAGATTTGATCTGCGAAGACTTGATAAGAAGAAAAAGCCCTAAAGCCACAATCCTCTATCCCTCCGGATGCAAAAACTTGGTTCTAGCATCTCCCTATATTGCCTCGGGTCAGACTTCGGTCTACGCAAGCAAATCGTTGCCGAAAGGGCCGGTAATAATGGGTTTTGTTACACTGTGCAATCACTTTGAACCTGGGTCTAGGCCCCATCAACCCAACAAATGGTTCCGTTCCTGGGACCGAGATCTGACTGAGAGATAGCGGGATGTGGAATCCGTCTAAGCAAGAGATCGAAGATTGGGCAAGTTTGAAAGAACGTGAGTTTGTTGTGCAAGAAAACAAAAACCTGCGCACCTCTATTGAACATTGGTTATAGAAGTATATCTATACAGATCAGTATGAGATCTTTTTCGCATCGTTTACTAGTGAGTTGTACGAGTGGATCTCAAGACTAGTTGCGCAAACGGGTCGGTTCAATATTAAGTTAACTGTGTGGGCCCCATATCTGATTGAAAAGTTGAAAAAGACTGATAAAAGGATCATCGATAGACAATATCCTTGGAGGGTTTATCATTGAGTTCGCCATCGAGACTTCTGTATCTTATAGCGAAGCAAAGCGTAAGTTCTTCAAAGGCCTTAGAGTTAAGTACCTGAATTCATTGAAGTTCTGGATTAGAATGCTATTGTGTGAAAAGGGTATACCAGGGTTGCGGGGAAGCTTCAACCCCCCCGTTCCCGTTTCCGAAACGCACTTCTTGAGGGGAGCGGGAAGCGTTTTCGGGAGCGCGTTTCCGAACCTGTTAAAACGCTCCCTCCCAACTTGTATGCTATGATTCATGACTGTGTGTGTACACGGTGGAATAAACTCAATGTTCCACTACATGCTTTGGCATATATCCTTACGCCAAAATATTACTTTCCATCTTGGTTGGGCCAACCTGCACCTGGAGGTGGGGTTAGGATGAAACCTCAAACAGATCTAGAGGTACAAGAGGGGTACATGAAGGCATTGGACAAGCTGGTACCCGACAGGGAAGAGTGTGCTAGATTGCGCCTTGAATTAGGCAAATACTTCAGTTGCACTGCTAACTTTGGTTCTTTCCATGCAATTGAAGACATGGACAGATTTGATGATCTCACATGGTGGGAAGCATATGGCGGCATGGGAATTTTGCCAAAGTTGGCTAAAAAAGGTCTCTCACAGGTTGTGAACACTTCTTCTGCAGAGAGTTGTTGGAGCACCTACAGCTTCATACGCAATGTGAGAAGAAACAGGCTGAATGAAAACCGAGCTGAAAGCTTGGTTTATGTGCATTACAACTTGAGGTTGTTGAGCCATTACTGTGATCGGGCAAATGAGGATCAATCATACAAAGTCCGGGACAACAACCCAGAGGATGATAATTTGGAGGACAACACATTACATCTGGAACAATTGGAAGCAGAACTTTTTAGGGATGATGATGAAGTATCAGCAGCACCGCCACACACAGGGCCAGTCCCACCATCTACTGGTAGCAGTGCGGGTGCGGGTGCGGGTGCCAGTGCCAGTGCCAGTTCTCGATATCACACTATTGTTCCTTTGTAGATCCAACCTCCACCTTCTAGTCATGGTCGTGGTACTCCTGAGAGTACTAGAAGACCAACCTTTCCTCGTGGCTCACAAAAATTAGACATTTCTCGTGGGCGTGGCAAGGGGCCAACCAGTAGATAAAATAGATTTGTTGTTTACTAGTCTTTTCTATTTGTTGTTGACAGTTGAATAGTTGAAACTTGACTCTTTCATATATTTAATGACAATTTAAGTTTGAAGTTTGAATTTGAAAGGTGAAACTTTGAAGTTGGCATTTATAAGTTTATTGTTTACAAGTCATTATGAATTATGAATATGATGCTTCATGAAAGTTATATGGTGATCAATGAATCAATGATGATAAATGTTATATATTGAATTTTGAAATCAATGAATCAATGATGATAAATGTTATATATTGAAATTTGAAATCAATGAATCAATGATGATTAATGTTATATATCAATGATGATAAATGTATATTGAATTTTGAAATCAATGAATCAATGATGATAAATGTTAGATATTGAAATTTGAAATCAATGATGATAAATGTTATATATTGAATTTTGAAAGCTTCAAACCTTCAGATTGATGATTCGCGAGACTCAAGAGTCAATATGTTGTATGCTTCCAACTTGTGGGCGTGGTTGATGAAGATTATAACTTCTAGATGATTGATGTTATATGATTCAATCTATGTTTTTATGTTTTTTATGTCTAATTCATCATTCTACATGTTTTTGTTGACATATATGCATCAAAATATAATATATATATATATAAAAACGCTCTCGGAAATGCCCCGGACCAGAAGCTTCTAAAAATGGCACTCCCGCTCCGCGTTTTCGCTCCCGCTCCCAAGTAACCTTGGGGTATACTACAGATGCGCTCTGATTGATGAGTGAAGAAAGAGAACTAGGTGCTACGCGAAACGATAAAAGGTTTAGGACCAGTTGGGGAACATACGTTGAAAAGGAATTTGGATTTGGAGAAAGAGAAAGCAATCGCGCTACCCTCAGAAGTCTGAGATCTGAGAGTCAACAAAGCACTGTGGAGATCCCCCAACCTTCCACCCCCATCATCACTCCATTCCATTTTGTTCCTCCACCTCCACCTCCCCCATCACCATGGCGCAACCCTCGAAGATGCCTGTGTTCAAGGGAACAGATGATCCTGAACAGTTCTGGTTTGTGGTAGAAGCGATACGGAGTTCACAGAATGTTATAGATGAAAACATGAAGAAAGCGCAGTTGGTTACCGCGCTGCAAGATGGAGCATTGTCTTGGTACATGAAATATGTTATGATGAATGCAAATGCTTCTTTGGCCGAGACAAAGATCACGCTGAACGTTGAATTCAAGAAACCAAAGTCGCAGTCCCAGTGTATCATGGAGATCAAGCAGCTGGCTACTGAGACCGTATGGGAGGTAGATTAGCAATTTAAGACACTGTTGAGCCAAATTTGCTTTAAGATCCCCGATGAACATCATAGAGAATGGTTCATTGCTGCGCTGTTACCTCATCTCAAATTGCCACTATCACAATAGAAAATTGCTACTCAGGCTGAAGCATTGGAGATAGCGATGAAGCTAGAGGCTTCTCCGATAGTCGATGCAAGCATAAGTGTGCAGCAAATTCAAACTCAGTTTCTGAGCTTGCATATGGACACCAAGATCTAAAGAAGGGAAAGGAGGTTCGCCCAGAGATGAGAACAGAGGTTTGGTGTATCAAATGCAAAGCGGAGCGTCACTAAAAAGAACAATGCCTTGTTTATAGAGAATATTTGAATGTTGGGATGCCGAGTCTGTTGAAGCATGGATTGAGCGCAGGGCCAAGTGTAGGGCCCCATATATGGTGTAGCTTATGCGAAGTGGCAGGCCAACATTCCACGGACTATTGTCACCTGTTGCAAAAGTTTATCAGATCACCAAAGCAATTGTTCTGCAATTTCTGTAGTTCGGTGGGATATGATGAGCAACATTGTAAGAGCTATGATCTGATGATGCAAAACAGTCCTGGTGCATATCGAATGCAGGTAGAAGGGCGCAAAGCTTCGGGTTCACTGACTGCATGAGGTTTCCTAGGTCGAAGGTGTGGCCGAGGACAAGGCGTAGGTCGTGGACGAGGCCAGATGATATGTTACAACTACTGACAAGTTGGAAATTTCGCTAGGGTTTGTCAGAATCCTACTGCAGCTTCTTGTAAGTATTGTCAAGAATTTGGTCATGAAATCAAAGATTGTCCCATTTTGTTAGTTAAAATGCAGAAGCGCAACCAGTAGCCGACTTCGAATATACAAATGATGAGGGCTGAATCGTGACAGACAGATCCAAGTGTTAACATGGTAACACGCAGTGGTGTGAATGTCGGAGGAGACCGCACAGAAGGAAAAAACCCTGTGACGGAGACCTGGGTAAGGAAAGTTGAAGATAAGAATGTTGGATTTAATGTACAACGCAAGAAAGAGACCTTCATGGAAGCAAGGAAGACATTTATGACTCCTTAAGCTTAGCCACCTACCACGTAGAGACAACTATTTCCATTGGAGAACAGGCCTGAGGAGAATGCTGAAGTAAAGGATGTTGATCAGTCTATCTTGGCGTCCTTCTTACAGACGTGTATGAAATTGCTGAGGGACCAGAGGGTTGTAGAAGGATTGCAGGAGCTGATAGATAACTGCGCTGGCAAGGAAAGCCTATAGCTGAAACAACACGCAGTAAACAAAGTGTACAAGAACAAGAAAAGAACTGGCCGAGATATGCGATTGACTGCGCAGATCGGAGATTATGAGATGGATCAAGTCATTCTGGATCTAGGATTAGATGCCAAAGTTCTGCCAAAGCATACATGGGAGTGGATGGGAAGGCCTAAGTTGCAATGGTCACCAATTCAGTTGAGGATGGGAAATCAATGGAAGATCATTCCTATGGGGCGATTGCAGGGGATTAGCGTAGATATTGATGGAGCTAGCCTGTTGGTCGACTTCGAAGTGTTTGAGATCATTGATGACAATAATCCATATCCTGTGCTGTTGGGATTTGATTGGGCTTACGACATGGATGCTATAATCAACTTGAAGAAGAGACAGATGATTTTTGAAAAGAATGGTACCCGAGTTGTTGTGCCATTAGATCCTTTCGAAGGTGCGTGCTATACAGAGCCTGTCCAACACGAGTATGGGGATGCAGAGATTGATCAGATATATAAGCTTACTACGCAGGATGAAGACTGGATCAATCCCACTGCGGATGCTAGAATTTGTTGGGAGCGCGATAATTCCATGCGTTTCAGATTCCGATGACGAGCTGGAACATTGGCATAATCGTTTGCATGAAGTAACCACTAAGCTCTGTAACAAGGTTACCAAATCTTTGTGTTGTGTCAGATCGGAAGTGTGTGACTTGCCTTTTTATCAATGTTCCACCAAGATCGGTGCGGGGAGATGCGGGTGCAGGGAGACGCATAGGGGGGACGCGTGGGAGTACCCTGAAATCTTAGGGAAATTTCGAGGGTGCGGAGAGTCGTTGGGGTATATAATTTTTAATTATATATATATATATATATATATATATATATATATATATATATATATAATTTTTAATAATGAAATCTTCAAATACATTGATCCATGATTCCATATCATTCATCATTCTACAATCTACAATGTACATTGATTTAAAAATTAATTTCATCATTCATCATTCTAGAATCGAAATTGAAAGCAAAACATACTAGAAGTCTAGAAGCAGATAGTAGATACTAGAGTTTGAACTTTGAACACTAAATAGTAAATAGTAAATTTATATAACTCAAAGTTTCAAACTCAAAAATAGTTAAGAGTGAAGAGTCAAGAATTAGTCTGAGGTCATCAACTGAAAAGTAAATATAGATAATGAGCACTGAAAATAAAATCAACATCAAGGACACAGAGAGGTCAAGGTCGAAGTCGCAGAGGTTAGCCGGAGGTCGAAGAGCTACAAATGAAATGAATCATAAAAAATTATAAACTTATCATTTTGTTTTTTGTTTTGTTTTTGTTTTATTTATATTTTTAATTTTAAAATTTTTAAATTTTTTTGACTATACACTATGATAGTCATTTTTTTTACATTAAGTGTCATTATACAAATCTAAGGGGGGACGCGTACCCCTTCAAAAGGGGACACCCAGAAGCACCCTTTTTTGGGGAGTCGCGTCCCCCTTCAAAAGGGGGATGCCTAGAAGTACCCTTTTTGGGGAGTTGTGTCCTCCACACTGGCGAAACGCGCCCCCTTGTGTCTCCCCAAGACTCCCCAAAATGGGTGCGCTGGGAAACGCACCCCCAGGAGACTCCCCGTCTCGGGTGCGAGGGGTTCGTGCACTCGACCTTGGGGGACACGACCCCGTGGAACACTGCTTTTTATGATGGAATGGGGAATGTTGTCTTATTTTTGAAGGAATTTGAGAAAAAGGTACCTGCGGACCATAGATACAAAGCTTTGAACTTCACATTGAGGTCTACTCTAGCCTGATGGTGGGGCGTGCATAGGGAAAGCTTCGACTGATGGAAGGAGTTTTGCAAGTTGATAAGGTTGAGATTTGGTCAGGTTGATACGAAGATCGCGGAGAAGTAGGAGGTTAGAAGGATCCTTGCAAGCACTTGGCTCCCTAGACTGAAGCTTGGGGCGCCGAGCCTCAACCAGAATGGGTGCACATGTTCTTTCACTCCTTGGATATGATACTTGAACAATGGTAGCTTGAAACAGAGCTGCGCCATGGAATCGTAGATTGGGATGAGATGATAGACGGGTTCTTGTTAACTTTATAACTTCGCTGTTGGCTGGGAATGTATTAATGAGGCCCTTCAAGACATTAAGGCGAGAGTATTTCACATTACTAAGGAGTTGAGGACTCTGGTACAACCTGACTGGGCTGCGCAGTTGGCACAAGATCGTGAATGTTACAATTTGACCGTAGAGGAAGGCGAGGAGGATTCGCGTGACGTTCATATCCTTGAGTCTGAAGGACAGTGCGAGGTTGCAAGGCTTGAGATATCAATGCCGGATGTAGGACAACCTCTTAGAATTCAACAAGTCAACGTAAGCTCAGAAGTGGAGCCCAAATTTGCCAAGATAGGGGACTATTGGGATGATGACACAGTCAACAAGGTCACTGAACTTTTGCATGAATTCCAGGACTTGTTCCCTACAAAATTCTCGGAATTAAAAGGCACTATGGGTGATCTAGGAGTAATGCACATCACTTTGAAGCCTGATGTAAAGCCAGTGAAGCAACGCCCATATCGGCTAAACCAAAAGTACAAGGAGAAAGTGAGGGAAGAACTCGACAAAATGCTTGATGTTGGCATCATTGAACCGGTCGAGGAGTTTGAGTGGGTTAGCCCTATGGTGGTCCAAGAGAAGAAGACTAAAGGAGAGATAAGGATTTGTGTTGATCTTCAGAAGCTGAACGATGCATTTGTCCATTATCCATTTCCCACGCCATTCATAGATGAGTATTCGAGAATGTTGGTGGGCATGAATCCTACTCATTTATGGATGGATTCTCTGGGTATCATCAGATCAGGATTGCACCGAAAGACAAGAGTAAGACCACCTTTGCTACTAAGTGGGGGTCCTTTCAGTACACTGTCATGCCATTTGGTTTGAAGAACGCGCTAGCTATATTTTCCAGGGTTGTTGTTGCAGCTTTCAAAGAATATATCCACAAGTTCTTGGAAGTATATTTCGATGACTGGATAGTCTTTGGCCTAGTAAAGAAGCATGTCTCTAGTCTACGCTTGATGCTGGATACTTGCAGGAAGTATCAGATCTCCTTAAACCTGAAGAAGTGTATTTTCTGCGTACCATATGGTATTTTGTTGGGACACATTGTGTGCAAATAGAGATTAATGGTAGACCCTGCGAAGATTGTTGTGATTATTGATTTGGTAACCCCAACAAGTGTAAAACAGCTACGCACGACGCTTGGACATACAGGCTATTACAGGAAGTTCATTGAGGTGTACGCACAGATTACTGTGCCCATGGAGAAGTTCTTAAAGAATGATGTCAAGTTCTCCTGGGATGACGATTGTGAGAAGAGTCGATATACTAAAAGAAAAAATGGTGACTGCGCATATTCTTGTCTTCCCTGATTGGAAGAAGGTATTTCATGTACATGTCGATGCGTCCTGCATAGCCTTGGGTGCTATGTTAGCACAACCCGAAGAAGAAGATATTGATCACCCTATAGACTTTGCAAGCAGGTAGTTGTCTAAAGAAGAGAGGAACTACTCCACCACAGAGCACGAAGGGTTGGAAATGGTATATGCGCTGCAAAAATACATGCACTATCTATTGGGGGCACACTTCAAAATGTTCACGAATCATTATGCTTTGAAGTACCAAATCAACAAGCATGTTTGGGGGGGGGGGATTTACTGATGGTTAATGCTGTTCCAAGAATATGATTTCGAGGTGATTGTCAAGCTAGGCCGTTTGAATGCTGGACCAGACCATCTGTCCAGAATTGAGACAGGGGAGGAACCAACAAATCTTGAGGAAGGATTACCTGATGTGCAATTGTTCGCTATCAAGGTTGCAGATGAGCATTTCCTAGATATCATTCAGTTCCTCTTGACGGGAATCACAGCTGCGGAATACACTATGCAACAGAAGAAAGAGCTGGTCGTAAGGGTAACATATTTTACTCTGATTACAGGACACTTGTATAAAATGGGGTTGATGAGATCCTGCGAAGATATGTTTCTGAGCACGAACGACACAACATATTGGTTGAAGCACATGGTGGAGTAGTTGGAGGTCACTATGCAGGAAAAGCTATTGTGCAAAATATTCTACACGCTGAATTATGGTGGCCTACGGTACATAAATATTCCAAGGAGTATTTTAGCACATGCGATGTTTGTCAGGGGACTGGAAGACTGTCACGAAGAGATGAAATGGCGTTTCACCCCCAAGTCACACTGCAAGCGTTCGATAAATGGGCGATTGACTTAGTAGGACCAATCAATCAGTCGGGAAAGAAAACAGGTGCGCGGTACATTATTACTGCGACTGATTACCTCACTCGGTGGGCTGAGGCGCATCTAGTGAAGAATTATTTCGCGGGCACGACAACAAAATTCATTTTTGAGCATATTGTGTCACGGTTTGGTTGTTCGAAAATTTTGATGAGCGACTGGGTATGCATTTCCTGAATAGCATTGTTGAGGCCTTAAATGAATAATTCCAAGTCGGTCACCACAAGAGTATTCCATACCACCTGCAGGCGAATGGCATAATAGAAGCTTTCAACAAAATATTGGAGAACACACTAACAAAAGTATGCAATGTTAATAGAAATGAGTGGGATCTGCACATTCTTGTTGTGTTATGGGCCTACTGGACTACCTGTAAGAAGCTGACAGGTTAGACCCCCTTCCGACTAGTGTATGGCCAAAAAGCAGTGATGCCGATGGAGTATATCGTACATAGTCTTCGCATTGCAGCAGTTACGAATATGGCAAACAACGACATTATGGAGCAGAGATTGGCGCAACTGCTTGAGTTGGAAGAGGATCGGTTCATCGCTGGATTTCATTAGCAGGTTAAGAAGGAAAGAGAGAAGGCTTGGCATGATTAGCATATCAAGCAAAAGACGTTCGAAGATGGGGATCTAGTTTTGTTGTATGACAACAAGTTTGCAAAGTTCCTGGGAAAGCTGCAAATGCACTGGCTAGGCCTGTATATTGTCCAAGAGGTGACGAAAGGTGGTGCAGTCAAGCTTGCCAAGCTGAATGGAGAATTGTTCCCTAGTTGTATTAATGGTAGCAGATTAAAGTTACACAAAGATGACTCTGTCCCTGGAAGTTCGCAATGACTATATGGTCGACGTAGAGTTATGATGCTTTGCGCAGCTGGTTGAGGGCATGAGAATTTAACTGGGTTGCAAACACAAACGAGCATGAATCAAGCGAGCGAGCTTCAGGAGAGCGTGGCTCAAGTGAGTGAGGTTCTAGAATGTGGAAGTAAAGCAGTGCGCTGAAGTTGTTCCCTTGTTGAAGGATGTCTTGAGTGGCATCAAAGCGAAGACAGATGGCGCACCAGCTTTGTGACTCGGGACAAGTCACAGTTTTGTGTTGGGGGCCTGTTGGAGATGGGATCCCCTCGAAGAAAGCAACAAGGAAAGACTCCGTAGATCGAGGAGTGTACTGCGCAACGCGGTGTCCATTTTGAGTCATAGGGGCTTTGGGGGTTCAAAGCCCCTTATCATGTAATGGGATGGGATATTTTGTGAACGTTGGACTCCGCCCATGGTTTTGAACCATGATATTGTAAATGCCAAACCTATATAAGGAGTCTAGATAGAAGTCATAGATATAGAAGTAAGATGTGAAAAAGAGGCAAGTAAGCTTAAATGATACATCTTATGAGATGCATTTGGATGTAAGATTGTTTTGAGTCTGTGTTTTGGGTTAGAGGATAGGATTTTGTAGCTGTGTGCACGGAGACCTTAGGAAGTATGTAGCTGTGTGCATAGACCCCTGCAGCTGTGTGCGTAGGGTGAAACTGAATGTATGAGAAATATCTGGCTATTAATGAAAGAACTGTTGAGAAGATCTGAGTTATATTGATGTGTTTGCTTTTTGCTTATTGTTTATGAATGTCTATGCTGAATAAGGGTTTTGATCTGTACTTGAGTAACGCAGTCTTGTTCATGGTTATTTACTTCGTTTAATGCATGACTAAGTAAGATCGCGCAACTTGTAGTAAGTTCAACAAATGTGTTGAATAATGCCTATAGTATTGATAGATTTGATCTGCGAAGAGCTGATAAGAAGGAAAAGCCTTAAAGCCACAATCCTCTATCCCTCTGGATGTGAAAACTTGGTTCTAGCATCCCCCTATATTGCCTCGGGTGAGACTTCGGTCTGCACAAGAATATCGTTGCCAAAAGGGTCGGTAATAGTGGGTTTTGTTGGACTGCGTAGTCACTTTGAACCTGGGTCTAGGCCCCATCAACCCAACAAATGGTATCGTTGGCATGATCGGGATCTGATTGAGGGATAACAGGATGTGGAAGTTGTCTAAGCAAGAGATCGAAGATTGGGTAAGTCTGAAAGAACGTGAGTTTGTTGTGCAAGATTGGTTACAAAAGTATATCTATACAGATTAGTACAAGATCTTTTTCGCGTCGTTTGTTTCCAGTCTCTCTAATTTTTCCACAGTTTGACATTGACCACGCCACAAACTCACAATACAATAATGCAATTGCCACTGGTTATGTTGGATATGACCAAGGATCTTCATGAATTCCACCCGATCCTCATGACAAGCCCGATTTAACATATCCAAATTGGTAACCAGGGACTTAACCAACATATCTAAGGAAACTTGCAAATGTGAAAATTCCTACACTGGAATCCTATTGCAACAACTGGGGTTATTTCTCCTAATTGTTCATGAAATTTTAACAATTTATCTGCCTCAACAAATATCAAAATAAACACACTGCAACCTTCACAAACAAAATTCTGTGGAAAATAAAATGCTGGACACTAAGAAATTCTAGCACACATAAAATTAACACAATTGTTTTTGGACAAAAGACCCCGGAAAAACCTAATGCGGGAAAATAGTGTAGCAGTGAGGGTTTTTATTATTATCCAGTAGTGAAATTCTGAGTACAATCGGGATGCTTGAAATTGGCAATCCACATCCAGAAAATCTGGGCAAAATTATTGAAGGGAATTTAAGTCGTTCTGCCCTCAGCTGCTGAGAAAACCGTCTCTCCGACCTTCTGGAACCTCTGCCCGGCCTCTGGAATTGAGAACGATTTTCTCTCCAACAATTTGAACTGCCCCCTCTGAAGCTACTGCGCAGAGCTTTGTGCTGCCTCACCGAGATAACTCAACCCTCTTGCTGTTGCCTCTTCAGATCTGAAAAATTTCCTCCGGATCACTGTCTCTGCCCCTCACTCATTGCTTCTCATCTTATGTAGGTGGCTCAACCAATAAAAATTGTGTACTGACTTGAACTGCCCTGCACAACCATCTGACCATATCCAATGTTTTTTGAATGATATGTCATTTTTTTGAATGATTCATAAATCAAGTCAAAGAAATGTTGCATGAACAATTTTCCATGCTCATGATCATCGCTAATGTAAAAGTGACACTCCTTAATCACATCATGTGTCTCGGTAGTGCTATCCCTACCATCAACAACATTCAATTGTGCATGTCTGTACAAAACATGTACAAATATGGACACTTGGTCTGAGTGATAGTACTCACTACAGATCTTTTTTTGATGAGCAAATGTGTAATTCTCAACAAACCCTACCACTAATAAGATTGTGCCAAGTTGGAATACGTCACGAGGATGCTTAAATTCATAATATTTCCACTTAGACCTATGCGAGTGTTTGATAAATTTATAGATCTGGTTTTGAAATACCCCCATGAATTGTGAAATATGAATCTCATCCTCAACATCACTGATTTCTCCATCTCTACATCGACCTCCTCTTATAACCCTTTGTTGGAGCACCAACGACCAAGATTAAAACATAATCAATGGCTAGGATCATCTCTGGATCGATTCGTGTGAGTTTCTAGACTATTCTCGCCTTGAATTAATTAATACTGATTAGTTAACCTGTTTCCCTACATTTAGACTTAGGAAACATTAAAAAATTGGTTATTAATCTAATTAAGTCACTTCTCAACGAAATTTCCAGAAACAATTTATGGGTTCTGGAGATCTCATGTATTCTAGTATCTCCACAAAGTTTCGTGGCTAGAACACCTCTGATGCTACAAAACTAACACTCCCTCTTAGGAAGGAATGCGTTCTAGTGCTACTGCACGCCTTGTAGCAACACCCTATCTTTGCATCATCTCTTGTCATGCTGCTGATGTCTGGTTGCTGCTGCCCACCAACCACTGCGCAACTCTGATATGCGCTGCATTTGTGCTTCTGTTGAACCTGCTGTACTGCTGCCAACACTGCATCTGCATTGCAACTCTGTTGCTGCTGCTACTGCAACATATGCAATTGAAAAACATCAAATATACTAAATCATTTGTGCTCAGTATGATGCATCTGTCACCTGAGTCTTTGACTGCTACTAGCCTCTACACTGTCCACTGAAGACTCTGCGCTGTTGCTGACTCTCCACTGTGCCAACTGCATTGTTGCCAACTCTGTAGTGCGCTCCCTAGTATCTGATTGCTACCAGTCTTTTCAACTGTCACTCTAGCATATGACTGCATCAACTGTCACTCTAGCATATGACTGCATCAACTGTCACTGATCCATCCTGCTATTGAACACTGTGGGCACCCGTATGCAGGTACTAATCCATGAGGTGGACTCCTCAGTGGACCCTGCCTAATTGTAACGCAGGAGTTTCATACTTCTCCTCCTCCTGGATCTAGTGCCCCACTATCTCCTTTCAAGCCTAGTCCTTCACTGGGACCTTTTCTTTCTTTGCAGCTCACACTTCCTTCAACACTTATTTTCAGTAACTGGAAGTCGAACTATTGCCCAGATCTGCATTTTGGCTAACTCGCACAACCTCCTCTTGCAATCTCGTATGGTCTTCCCTGCAAAGCTGCAAAATCTATGAAGCTTAAAACTGGAGAAAATAGACTCGAAAATCTCCCTCTTTCCCGTTGCTCGGTTGCTGGATCTGCTACTCGCACTCCCTTCTGGAGTAAGAAGATCTGCTCACAACTACTGCCAATCTGCAACTGGAAAATTAGATCTCTAAATCTCGAGATCCCCTGAGAGAAATTTTCTCTCTAACGTGTGTGATTTTCTCTCTTCAACCCAACATTGGTTAACTTCCGCAAAAGGAATGCACTCATTCCTATACAAGGAATGTACCTAAGCTCCCTATTGGCTTAGGAATTACCAAGTTTCTTCCAAGTAAGAAACTTATTACGAGGCTCCCTCTTAATCAGGGACCTGCAACAACAATGATGAAAACACCCAGCTGCTCATGAAGAACTCCTTTCTTCGATGTCATGAATTTCCTCGTTGTTGAGGAGTCTTCATCTTTGTGATCTCTTCATAGGGCACAAATCATCCATCACTTTCATCCAAGAGTCATGTTTTCTATCAGAAAGTGATCTATCAATCTTCTCATCTAGTCTAGCTTCATGCCATGTTGCTTTCCTTTGAACCATACTTCTTCCAAGGATCTTTCATCCTACCATATGGTTATCAACTTGTGGAAGACATATGCTTCCCTCTGGCAGCCTTGCATATAAGCTCATCAGATATTATTTAATTATAAATATGAACTTTTAAAAGTTACCTTAGGGATGATCTTTCACCATGACATCTTCTTGTAGGCATCGACATCCTTCGTTACAGATTGACACATCTCCTAAAGATATGTATTGTCAAGGGTCTCCATCTTTTCCAGACTTCTATCAAAGTATACATATCTTCCAAGGAGAGTTTCTAGTCAAGTCTTCTTGGCTTCCTTGGATGTTGACTACTTTTTTCATGGTTGCACTTCTCACGATCTCTTCCTTTCTTTCTCCACACAATTTGATTTCATTCCCAGGAGCTTCCAATATGCAGTTCCTTGATTGTGTATAGTCACCTCATATTCCATATGAGGACATATTATGTTGATTTCATCTGGTGTGGATCATGCCTTTTGGCAACCAATGCATCGAAGGAAATTCTATTTTCTTTGATCATACTTCTAAAGATAGAAGTATATTACCTGCAACCATATGACATCACTTCATAGCATCTAGTGTAAGCATTTATATACATGTACCTCACCCTTTTCCTTTTGAGTCATCCTGCAACAATTTTCCTTAGAATGAAAATTTTCATTCTCTTGACCGACATCATCAATATGTCATCATATCCTAGTCCTAGAATTTTGCAAGTTAGAATTCTCGATGAAACCTTTTGCTTTCTTTCTAACTAGTGAATCCAAAGAGGATTCCATTAGAAAATGTCAGCACCTGTTTCTGTATTGATTATTGAATGATGACCCTTGATATTTGATGATTGCCTTCTATAAATGTTGTTTTCAGTGAGATTCCAGGAGCCACTATTTCCATAGCATAGTTGTCCTATGACTAGTGTTCCTCCTTTAATGCTTCTATCATGATGCCAATTCTAAAGTGATGTATCTATCTAATATACAATGCTTCCTAACATGCTATTTTACAACTGACAGATACCTCTTAAAGAGGAAGATGATCTCAATCATAGATGCCAATTCTAAAGTGATGTATCTATCTAATATACAATGCTTCCTAACATACTATTTTACAACTGAGAGATACCTCTTAAAGAGGAAGATGATCTCAATCATAATAGAGATCTTTCACTTCTTCTTTCTTAGTTTTCTTTGAATCTGGTACTTCCATTTCTCCGACGATATGGGCTTCTTCCTTTTTCCTCTTGTCCTTATTAGATTTGGGACAATCTTTCTTATGGTGCCCAAGTTCATTACATCCATAACATCGTATCTTATCCATGTTTCTTCTTTTCTTCTAGGGACCAAACTTATCGAATATTTCCTTTCTTATTGACATGGTAGCATAGGCTTGATTCTCTTCTTTTGATCCTATATCAACTTTAGATTTTAACCTCGTCTCTTCTATCTTGCATAGAGACCATAGATCTTGGAATGGTGTTGTTTCTTTCTTCCCATATATTCTTGAAGTGAAGTTTCCCCATCCCTCCGGTAGAGCATTCAACACGATTGTAGTCATTTCTCTATTATAAATTACTTCTCCCAATTCTTGCAATTGATCTCGCATTTTAGAAATCTTCATAAAATATGAAGTGATTCCTTCCTCTCTTGACAACATCAACTTGTATAGTTCTTGTCTCAGGGATATTACTTCTCCTATAGTACTCACCGAGAATAGCTCCATCAAATTTTCATATATTTCTTTTGAAGATTCTAGTTTTGATACATAGGGGATGAGAGAGTCCTTTTATGGATTCTATAAGAATCCTCCGGTCTCTTATGTTTCCCTTCATATATTTGGCACGTGCTCGAGTATCTTCTTTTGAAGGTCTAGTTGCTAACCCTTTGATATAATGCATGACTTCATTCTCAATAAGATTTAGATCTGTCCTTTTCTTCCATGCAAGAAATTTTGAAACCCCAACCAGTTTGTTGCTTTCTTTACTAAAATACATTTTGATGGATTCAGATGAAGTCATAAATGTACTTACTCGAATAGATGCTTTCCTCCTCCATTGGCTTCTTCCTTGTTGATGATGTAGATAGTGGTAGACGCTTCCTTTTAGATTGACTTCTTCAAGAGTGGTGTAAAGCGGTAGATGACCTTGGATCCTTGATGATGATCAAGGATGGCTTGATGACTTCAACAAAATGATGATTTGATGATGTCTCCAATAATGTTGACTTGGCTTCAATTACAAGATAGCTTTAGATTCCTTGAAGATAAAGATCACCTCCTTGATCTTGCTTTCATTGATCTTCTTGAGATGGCTAAAGGGTTTTTCTAACTTCCTGCAAACTGCTCCTTCTTGAATGAATGAAGATCTTCTTAGATCTAGAGATTGAATTTATCAAGTAGATCCTTCTTTCAGCCTTGATGTCCTCTTGAAAACTGATCCTTATTGTCTCATTTGAAGCTTGAACCTTGTGCCTTCTTGCTAAACTATCCTTCTTGTCTTCAACACCTTAGCTCCGATACCATGTTGAGAAATTAAGGCTTTTATTAAAATTTCTCTATCATGATAATTACTTGTGATTTCTTTATGCTTCTTTACTTAGTTCTTATCTTCATTATATTATTACGTTCTTCATCAATTCAATTATCAAATGCACGCGAGACACAAATATTTAGGCTAGCAAGCCAGGGCCAAAAACCTCTCCCTCTTGGAGAGGAAAACCCAATCAAACGTCTTCTTATAGATATTCAATTGACGAGTACCACGACCATGACAAAGACCCTTGACACCAATATGCCTCCAAGACCCTTGTCATTGCTTTTCTCGACTTCACTAGCTAATCCCCCCTTTCTGCACTGCACTGCACCATCACTTCTAGGTCTCCTTATTGTTGCAACCCAAGATGATATATGTGACTTCTCTTGCTGTGATGGGCCCTTGGCCTTCTTGAAGTGTATTCGAATTCTAGTAGCCCAAGACTGATCTTCTTTATGTTGTGATCATCTTCTATATTCACTGTGATTATCCTCGACCTTTCTGAGATCTTCGTAGCATAGAGTGGACCCAAAACAAAGATGAGTATGCTCTTATTCCTTCACTAACAGTCCTTCTTTTATCGCACTTATAGTAGGTCTATTCTTCGCCGAGGTAGCTTTCCTTTCTATGGTATATCCCTCCTCTTTCATGCACTGCAATCCGCACTCTTATTACAGACTAAAACCTAAAACAAGTGACCTTATTCCTGCGCTGTGCTTCCTTTATCCTTTGCTGAAATGCTTCTTCTCTACGCACCAAATCACAGACCTTACCTTCGCACTAGATCACAAAATTGATTCGAATTACACATTTCAATTGAGGCTGTAGTCCCTCCTTTATATAGGGATTGTCTCCAACTTCTAGGCTGACTTAACGAATAGTTTGTGGGCCGACTTGACAAGGAGTGTCTTCAACATATTTGAGCTGACTTCAATTAGCACATTGACAAGGTCTTGGAGCATATTATTACATCAATAAATTGTCTTTTGCAAGTGTAACAACACTTCACATACATGACTCTATATTATATATTTATGACAAGAGGACAAACCCTAAAGACATCAAGAAGAAGTCTTTGACCTATAATAAAAACTCCTTGCTCATGAAACCCATGAGGCAAGCTTTACAAAATACATTTTATTATCTGTCTTCTTCATTACATAAATTCATAATTACAAGTCATTATGAAGATTGAAGTTAGTTACACTTTTCAACAGGAGGGTCATTTTCATCTGATCGAACTCTGATGAGCGAAAACACTTCGCCGTCCTCGCCCTCCCGAGTCACGAAGGCCTCCACACCGAGGAGGAATATTGTCATAGGAGGACACTGCTGAGGCAGAAGACACCACCCACACCACAGAAAACCTTGTGCTAGACCACTGGATCACCCCGAGGCTAAGAGAGAATGTCACAAGGACATTGTCCCACACAACCACAAACTTCTAACTCCAACTAGCCCACCCACAACAACACACCAAACTCGAGGAGCCAACAAAAATTACAACATAGGAGCAAGCCTTAAACCATTGCACCACCCGGAGGCCACAAGAAAAGGACAGAGAGAACCTTACCCAACGAGCCACAACCACCCAATGCTAGTGAACAGTCCACCTTCGACGCTCCAAGCTTGTGGGTTCACCATGGATAGGCGTTGAATACAGAGTCGAGAGAAACGACCACCTATAAATGCATCAAAACCAGTAACCCTTGACAACACAGACCAAAACACCAACTCACAAGCTAGAGCACGAGAACAGGCTGTTGGGGACCCTCTTCCAGCCCAATTATACCACATGAGAAGGGGAGGCACAACAACTAAGAGCAAAAACCTGCTCACAGTCTTAGAATTCCAAAAGGGCGAACTTAAGTAAACAAAAAGGACCCAAGCATCACCAGCGAGCCACCCAAACTTAAACTTAACATGAATAACCCACAACAGAAACCATTTAACGCTCAAAAGAAACATTACAACATAATTACCGTTCACCATGCACTAAAGCAACCTAGCTTGCCGAGCCAACCAAGAGAGAACCCACAAGGAAACACACCCACGTGGAACCCTCCAAAAACTAGTGATGGAGAGATCGACAACGCTGCGACCACACTTTCCTGGGACATCATTCCCTGGGTAACCCCTTCCCCATTTCGACACACCAGGATGATTGCTAATTCAAGTTGAGCATATCATGAGGTTCCAGAACCGGAAATACAAAAAACAAACCTTGCCAACCCTCAATGCATTAACCATAGAAACCATTGAAATTAAAAGTGGTAATTGCCACCCGCTGCGAGCAGTAGGATCCCACACTCCTGCATGGGCTGGGGATGCCACGCCAACCATTTCAAGGATCATTTGTATGATCACAAGGGCAACTTACGCCCCCCACTGCATTGTTTCTCGAGGTATTGGCACCCTCATCAGGGATACTTTTTTAAAATTATGAATTAAATGTTATAATTATTTATGAAGAACTTAATTTTTATTCATTATTAATATATTAGTTATGGTTAGGTCAATTTAGTGATAGGTTACAATATATTCCTTTTATTTCAAATTTATAATAAAGGAGGTTAATTTGTAAAGGTATCTTGTCTTTTACATTGTAAGAAGTTGAAGCTGTCCTCTCTAAGTGACTAATTATTTATTAACTCTTTATTATTCTCAAAGCATGAAGTTACTTATTTCTATTCTTATACCATTTTTAAAATTTAATTCATAAGATTATTAGTCACCGATCCCATATTGCTCATTAATGGCTATAATCACTTTTCCTATCATTCCTAAAAGTAAAAAATCCTCAAATTGCTCATGAATGGATATAATCTCTCTTCCAGTTATTCCTAAAGTTAAATCTCCTCCACAACATTATTCCAAAAGTTAAATCTCCTCCAAAACATGAGATAATTAAACTATTTCATGGTTCCTACAATTAAAAATCTACTTAACTTTCCACTCATGGGTTTGCCCACTTCCCCTTGATTATCCTAATGGCATGTCTTTTCTTTAACCCTTGGTAGCGGAACTTAGGTGTCTTATATTCTCTCAATTATTTTTTAATTTTTCTCTCCTCTTTCATCAAGATCACTTCCATGTTGCCCCTAGATTTCGTTGACTTCTTGAGTTTCCTTAGTTGTCTCTTCGATTCTTAACCACTGGTTTTCACCCCTTTTGGGTTTGTTTCTTAAGAATTGGTTGCTCTTGACTCCATATTCTAGATTCATTAGTTTATCCTGTAACATGTAATTGAGCAACCTTTATAAGGGAATCTTTCTTCCTTCATTTTCAAATTGTCCCCTTTTTTACTTTTCAGTGGAGGTTAGGGTTATTTATAATTACCTTAGACTTTAAAACTATCCCTTTTAAGTTAAATCTTATAATAATAATGCTTTATAAAAACCTTTAGCTTTTGGGCATCTAATCAAGTTTCTCTTATACATATATATTCCTCCTTTTTGTTATAGATATAAGAAACTTTTGAGTATTTGGTTTGTTTTTCTTTTTGTAATTTTTCCTTTTGTAAAATTGAAAAGATGTGATTGTATCACATGGTTAATTGAATCAAGGTGTGACCATACATGTATAATTAAATCAAGAAGGTGTGACCATACATGTATTCACGTGAGCAATCTGAATATGGACACATGAGTTTGAATGTGCACATAGATATGAGTTTAATAAAAGGACCTTTTCCTCCATTGATTGTTGAGTTTTGGCCCCAAAATTGCATAAAAGGCATGCTAAATACGTTCAAATAAGATCCATTTGTAGCCTTCAAAACCTTATTGATGACAAGAAGAAGAAGATCTTGAATCAATGTAGTCTTTGTAGAAACAACAATTTTGGTCATTTCTATTATTGACAAAATTTTTGTGATTGCTACTTTTATAATAGGGATGGCAACAACTTCAATTATGTTGGATTTAATATTATCCAAAATGACAAAAGAGATGAGAAAGGTCAACGAAGTGGAATCGTCTCAACACCACTTGAAAAAGGTCGTCACATAGGTGACGAGGCTAGTGATGAAAGCATACTAATACAAATGAAGTTCTTTAGATCAATCATTAAAGTCAAGAGTTTTTAGATGAAGCCATTATACTAAAAAGCCCATGCCTAGGAGTTTCAAGATATTACTTGTTAGCACTAAGATTGAATTTCTTCAAAATCAGATTTCATGGGTTTATTATGAGATGGATTTCTCGGTTGATCCATTAACACAACATCGATGGTGCGTTGAGTGCTTTTAAGACTTGACATACGGTGGCATGCTTTTGTTACTCATGGATAAATTATTGGACAAGTTATTGAACATATTATCCATTCATAGTTAAAGGTGGACAGGTGAATTTGTGGTAGTGGGTGTGTTGAGAAATCTAGGGCATTAGACTTAGGTGATTTCTCTCAATTAGTAACTGCTTGTGAGTATCTTTTACTTCATTACATTAGGATCTTCTCTTTGCTTAAGTTTTTAGTATTCTTTTTCATCAAACAACTACCAATGCATAAACATAAATAGACAAGAGACACAGAATGTGGGCTATGAGCCAGGGCCAAAACCTCTCACTCTTTGAGAGAAAAACCCACAAATTCTTCTTATAGAGATTCCAATTGACGAATACCAAGACCAAGACCCTTGACCTATTAACCACTCCAAGACCAAGACACTAGTATTCTTCTTTTCCTCTTCGATCTCCTTAGCATTGGGACAATTGTCACCACCGAGATCTTGTCACTATCTTCATATCGAGATCTCCTTTTTGTGAGATCTCCTCGCTGTCATTTTACTTCTATGATGGCATCAAACTCTTTCCCTTGATCTAGTATTGATGTCCTTCCTTTAAGGTAGCACCGAGACCTTAAGCTGAGTTTCCACAACATTACTGACTTGCAACGCTTCCATAGCCATGACTCCTAATTATTCTTCGTATCACTACAATCTTCTGTCACTGTGCTTGGTTACTAGACTTTAGAAGGGTCCGAATTCCTTTACTGTGATCATATTCACACTTCAATAAGGTTTGAACTGTAGCCTTTATTCAAACTGTGTCACTGTTTTTAAGGCACTGTAATAGTCACTTTAATCTCAAAGATAATCCAAACTTCTTGCTGCTACTGTTTACCCGAAATCATAAAGAGACCCATACAAACTTCACTCTACCATCATCCGAACTGTTGACTGTAGTTACCCTCCGACAACCTTAGAGGAATCCGAACTTTGAACTCTCCCTTCTGCGATGACCCTAGCCTTGTATATATAGTAGTTTGACTATATAATAAGCCGACATGTGCAACGAATGGGTGTGTCTTCAAACTATGAGCTGACATGAGTTCGTTTACTCTTTGAAGCCGACACTCATATTTAATTGACACATGACATTGGAGGGCTATAGACACTCATATTCAATTGACACATGACATTGACTCTTTGACTCAATGATAAATCCTAAGGCTCTCAATGGGAGCCACTAACAAATAAAATCTCTTGCTCATGAAACCCATGAAGTAATCCTTACAATAATAATAATTTAATTCTCTTCTTTTCATCGTTTACAAAGATCACAATTACATGTCATTATGAAGACCGAACCTAGTTACATTTTACAATAGGGATCCTCATACTTCTATGTTGAGTGCAATATTCAAAGCAATTATGCAAGGATGAATGCTTCAAATGGGATGATCAGGCTAGCTTATTTGCAAAGTTATTCTTCCAGATCTAATCATAAATTTGGATACCCTTTTAGTAGTTTCTAAAGATGGTTTGATTGACATGATGATTACATATTTGAGTGCCTAGCTGGGAGATTTTCTTGTGGTTTGAGTTTTAGTTGATTTCATGGTGGTGTTATGGTGTGCATTGCGAGTATTAATTTTGAAGCCGTGCTAAGCAGTTCTAAATATTAGGGCCCTATTATGTTTTGATAGAATCAATCTTTTGTGAGTTTTCTCGTATGGACTTGTCAAGGGCTTTGGTCTCATCACAATGCTTGGTAATAAAGACAATTAAGCAATTCTCTGGCGACCATCTCTTCTTCATTGCGTGTAAGGGTTTCTACAATTTTCGTAGACTCTTGCTTTGAATTTCTTTTTTGATAGGATTTAAATAGTAGGAATTGGATCTTTCTTCCACCCTAGTTGCTTTCATCTTTTTCTAGGCTCTGTAAGATGTTAGTCTATTTGTTCTAGTTATCTAACTATTCACATAAAAGAAATTCATTTCTTTATCTAACAATTTGTGAATCTTAGGAATTCTAGGCATATAACTTAGGTAGCATAGGTCATATTGGTTCAATGGTCTGTTAAATTACAACAAACTTTACTTGCTATAACTTTATTTTTATCGCTGAACTTGTTAAATTGTGCAACTAGGGCCAAATTCCACTTTGGACAACTCATTTGACGGAGATAATTATTGCATTGAATTACTCTTTTTGAGAGGACCAAAATTGACCTAAGCTTGACTGAAATCAGACAAGAAGAATTATGTTTTTGAAGTCAAGTCCACACATGTGCAATTTGACAAGGTCGACATGGGGTCAAGTTGGACAAATTGACCCTCCAACACATATAAATAAGAGTGACCTTGTTAATTTTAGATGACCATGGTATCTTCTATGCTTAAGCACAATTTACTTCAATGTTCCTTATTAGCCCAATAGCAATTAGCAATGACATTAACTTAATCATATTGATAGTAAATGTAGATAGAACATAAAAAAAACTGCAGAAGACAAGGCAAGACAAGAGGACACAATATTTGGTGGATGCCACGGAAAAACCCCAATGTGAGAAAACCTTTTGATCAATTCTTCTTATTATTCTTCAAAAGTTCAGTAGAGAGAGTACAAATATCAAAATACCTTGCCCAAAATAGTCCTGTCAAAATCAACAGTCAACTGCAGCCCTAACTCGAAATTCAATGTTGGTGAAAGTGGCTCGAAAATGTCCTCCAAGCAACTCGGTCAACAACAGGGCAATTCGGCCTTCCAAGAGAAAGAGAGTCAACACAAAACAGTCCAGTCAAAGCCAGTCAAACGCTGCTGTAAATCTGTGGTCAAACCTTAAAGTCAATGTAGAAGTCAAATTGGTCAAACTACCTTGAAAACTACGCCAATAAATGCGGCCTTCAGAAATCAGAATTTATGCCCAAAAACTGAAGTCAACGGAGGTGGTTTGACCCTTGGTCAATGCTGCCCTGTTTCTCTGAAATTTGGCCTGTGGTCAGCTCTTGCAATTCGTCCTTCTGTTTCACACGTGTGAGGTAGAGAGAGGCTGCTCCAAGCTATATGAACCAATAAGGAGAGGAGAGAGATGTGTGATGAGATGAGTGATGTTTAAATGAGGAGAAGGTCACTCTTATTTATACAAATAGTTGAGGGTGTGGAGACATATCTATTCGGCTTCATGAGCCTACATTTGACTGAGGCCAACCTTGACAATTTGCACATGTGTGAATAATAAATTCAAAGTCACACTTCTGCTTGTTCGAACAAGATGATCTTTAGATCAATCTTGTACCTCTCGAAAAGAGGAATCCAATAAAGACATAATCTCCATCATATAAGCTGCCCAAGGTGGAGTTTGGCCTTAGTTGCCAATTTTAACAGACCTCAAACCTCGTTTGGCATCATAACAACTCATCATATCTTCTCTCTCCTCATTTGATTGGGTTGTACAAATTACATGTAACCTATTTCTCTCACGTGTAGATTTCAGGAGGTAGTTTGACTGGGCATTGATTTTATGGTTCATCTAAGTTTGACTAGTGTTGAATGAGGCTTCTTTTACCTATTTTGACTGATTTTTGGTGGAATAATTCTGTTTGGGCAGGCTACATTCACTGGCACAAAAACCGAGGAATTTTGGGCACTTTGACCTGCGTTGACCACATGATTGACTTCATGTTGACTACTGATTTGTTGACTGTTTTGGGCTGACTTTGACTAGTAAGGAAGGCCGAATTTAACCAAGGTTGACTGAACTTCAAGTTATCTGTTTTACTACTGTGTTGACCATCATCGACCATTGGTTAGGGATGTTTGATTGCTATTGACTGGAAGTAGAAATTGCTGATTTGTCAGGGCTATTTGTTTGGCATTTTGACAGTGGTATTGGATCATCTTATTGTCAAGTCAACTTTGACTTTGACTTCATCATTGCACATTATTGGATTCTCTCTTTGCTGAACAATTGATAATAAATAAGAAGGATTAAGGGTTTAACACTTGTGGGGTTTTTCCCTGGCATTAGCCAAATATTGGTGTTCTCTTGTCTTGGCTTGTCTTTTGCATTTACTGTTTATGTTAAATCTACAGTTACTGTAAATGTGATTAGTGGTTAATGTGACTGCTATTGGAAATAAATTGGAAATCATCATTGGGATAGTAAAAAGACATTGAAGTAATTGTTGCAGGCATAAAACTTACCATTGTTATCTAAAATTAACATGGTATTAGAGCCCAGGTGAGGACAAGCCCAAGCAAGAGAGCGAGAAGTGTTAAAATTGGACGACTAGGTCCAAACTCCATGTTGTGATGCTCAAATGAAGATACCGATATTTTTATTGGGTTCTTCTTTCGGAGAGGTGTAAGATCAATATAAAATTGATCTTAATCTGATGAGCAAAACATTTATTTTGAATTTATTTTGAATAATTTCAAATATGTGCAGGTCGGCCTTAAGGTTTTACACCCCCAGCACGTGTCACACACCTCAATGATGGATATATATACAATCAACGTTGGAGATCATTTCACTCACCTCATCACATATCTTCTCCTCTTTTGATTTAGTACGAGCTCCTTGGAGGCAATTTCGGTTCACATGTGGGAAGAAGGACGAATTACTGCAGCCAGGAAGAAGGACGAATTTACTACAGCTAGGGTTTCCACGCAAGTTTGACCAGCTTTGACTTTGGTCAATGCATGATCCAAAGAGGCTGAAAATTGGTGGAGACTTTGATTTTGGGAGGCCGTACACATTGGCACAAGAATCAAGGTCAAAAGGTTGACCAAAGACCGAGCTACGTTGACTTTCTTGCTGCTGTCTTGCATTGACTTTTCTAGGGTTGACTTTGAGTTGACCGTGTGGCTGTTTTGAGGGCTCTTGTGACCTAAGTAACCAGATACTCCTAAAATGCCCTCGTATCCCCGAATCCCCGTGTCGGACACCTCTACGTATCGGATTCGGCCCCAATTCGAAGGACACGGCGTATCCGTACAGGATACGGTGGGGATACGGCGTATCCGAAAAGGGACACGCTGTATCCCGACCGTACCCCGTCGGATACGCCCACTGGTTCAAAAAAGCGTTGTTTTTTTATTATAAAGGGGGGCTTTTGCTCATTGTTTTTCACCAATTGAGGAGGATTTTTCAGGAGAGGGCATCAAGCCTATGGCCCTAGTATTTATATATGATTCATGGTAATGTTAAATTCTTAAAGTAAAAGTGACATTCTCCTTAATCTTCATTTTCATCCTTTTACTTAAATTTTTAACATTACCATGAAATGACTTAGGATGTTTGAGAGTGGTTCCGACCTCATTGGATTTCATATGGAAAAAGTAGAATTTTAGATCTCATTCAAAATACAGCAGACTTATCAGTTTTTCAGGATTTCAGGATTGGGCTATTGCAATGTTTCCATCGAATTTTGTCATGTATTAGGGTATGGAACTCGTATTTAATCAAGAGCACCAATCCATTTGGTAGTGTTCTTATGTAACACATTTTGATTCTGATGACTTAATGAAAAAACTATACTATCTTACTATCTTCAATCTTGTCTTTCTGAGTAAATTTGACGATTGTATCGTGTATGGTGTATCAATGTATCATTGTAATTTGTATTATAGTATCAATGATGATGTATGACTCATGAGTATCTAATATCTATGTTTGAATCAATGAATTTTGTATGAATTTGTGCAAAAAATATATAATTTTTAATATATATATATATATATATTTTAAAATATATATATATATATTTTTAATAAAATAATATATAACGTAACGTATCCCAGAAGTATCCTGTTCCGGGGTCACCGTACCCGTATCCGATACTTCGAATCCCGGTATCCCTGTATCAGGTGACTTAGGTTGTGACACATGCTGGGTTGGCTAACCAAGGAGACTTCGCTAGTTGAAGCATCCCACTGACCGCTGTAACGCACCACCACATTTTTCTGTTTCTGGTTTGTCTTCTATAGATCCACTGGTATGTTCTATCAGCATTTTACTTGACTGTTTATGAGATTGCTGTAGTAAAAAGTAAAGTTGCATCAAGCATAGAACATCTACATAAAATTACATGGTATCGGAGCTGAGGTGAAGACAAGCCCTATTTGTAGCAATCACCGGAGAGGATAATGGGTTCCATAAGCTATGGCTTCAAGGAGGATGACAAATTGGCTGGGAAGGATGACTTCCATGCTTGGAAAATGATATTGGATCTCAAATTGGAAGACCAAGATGTCATGGACTATGTGTAGGGTAAAATCCAAGAACCTCCATCCACTGCTACTGCTGCTGCCAAAACAAAGTACAAGAAGGGGGAGATCAAAGCAACGCTGATGATCAGGGAATCCATTCATAAAAGGCTGGTGGCCTACATCTCTGAGTTGGGCACATCCAAAGAGATTTATGATAAATTGATCCTCATGTTCAAGGCCAACAATGCGAATCAAGTACTATTCTTCAAGAATCAATTGAAGAATCTGAAGAAAGGCAGGGATGAGTCTGTCCAATCATACTTTCTGAAGCTGATTGAAATCATGAACAATCTGCTAGCTATTGGGGAGATAATAGCTGATCGAGAGATGGTACTCACCGCACTTGGAGGGCTCTCATCCGAATGGCATGTGTTCAACACTACCATTCTAAATAATAATGTGATACCTGACTTTGACGAAGTACTGTCAAGATGCGTTCAAGAAGAATCAAGAATGAAGGAGTATGGAAATGAAGGAAATGCTGCATACACTGCTCATTCTAGAAAGAAGAACTCTGGTGGTCCGAAGAATATGGGAAAAGTAGGGGCCCAAGGAAAGAAGGGCAAGTGTTTCACTTGTCATAGGCCTGGTCACTATGCTAGAGAATGTCCTTTCAAGAAGGATTCTCCTGATGCTGATGATAACAACAACAACCGGAGGAATGGCAATCAAAGGAACACCAGGTCCAAGGGAAAGAGGAAGGCTCCCTCCGACGGAAATGATCAACCTTTTAAACGGTCAAGAAACTCCAGATATGAGGAATCACATGGTGTTGATAAAAAAAATGAATACATTCTTATATCCGCCCTCTCTGCTGCATCCACACCCAACACTATGGATGTCTGGTTGATAGATAGTGGTGCCTCAAGGCATATCACTGGGTTCAAAGAAGCACTTTCTGATATGGTTGAGAAGGACACTAATCTGGAAATTATCCTTGGAGATAATGCCACATATCGCGTGAAAGGGACAGGGACTGTGACTCTCCACTTGTCTCAAGGTCAAGTCCTCCACTTGCAGGATGTACTCTATGTACCAAATTTGAAGAAGAACCTTGTGTCTATATCGGCCATGGAAGACAAAGGTTTCAATGTGGCATTCGCTGATGGAAAGGTGCTCATGTGGAAGAAGAGCTTCAAGGAAGATATCTTGATTGGGTTTAGAGTTGATACACTCTACCAGGTTGGAGGAAGTCCGCTGGGAGCAATGACATGTGATACTATTCGACAGATTGAACTATGGCACCAAAGGTTTGGACACCTTCACTACAAAGCCCTTCCCGAAGCAAGGAAGGTGGTGACAGGGATGCCCGAGTTTCCAAATAATCATGAAGGTGTATGTAAGGGTTGTGCCGAAGGAAAGCATACAAGGGGACCTTTCCCCTCTAGTGTCACAAAGACATCTGATATCTTGCAATTGATCCATTCTGATCTATCTGGTATGTTGCCTGTGACATCCTTGGGAGGATGTTCATATTATATGACGTTCATAGATGACTTCTCTCGTAAAACCTGGATATACTTCTTAAAGAAGAAGGATGAGGCTTTCATGTGGTTCCGTACATTCAAAGCCTTGGTGGAAAATATGACAGGGAAGAAGATCAAGATTTTGAGTACTGATAATGGCACTGAATATGAGACAAATGAGTTCAAGGACTTCAGCAGAGAAGCTGGCATTAAGAGGGAGACCACAACTGTCTATACTCCGGAGCAAAATGGTGTTGCTGAATGAAAGAACAGGACCATTGTGGAAGCTGCCCATGCCATGCTATGTGACCAAGGTCTACCGAAGTTTCTATGGGGAGAAGCTGCGAACACTGCCGTGTACATACAAAACCAATGCCTCCATTCCGCTCTAGAATCCAAAACTCTCGAAGAGGTTTTCTTTGGTAAGAAACTTGATGTCTCACATTTTAGAGTTTTGGGATGTACTGTCTACTTTCATGTGCCGAAAGAAAAGAGGAGCAAGTTGGATGCTTCTGGGAAGAAAGGAATGTTTGTGGGCTTTAGTGAAACTTTGAAGGCCTATAGAGTCTATGTGCCTGGTCAAAGGGAAGTGGAGATATGCCACGATGTCACCTTTGACGAAGATACTTCCCTGAGGAAAGTAGTTAATCTTCCGAGATCTGAGGAAGATAATGAAGCAAGGCCAGGAAATCAAGAGGAACCAAAGGATGAAACGATGCTTGATGTTGAAGGACCAATGGATCAAGAGGAATTGGGAAAGAGACCATCATGGCTCAGGGACACTCTCGAGGATGCTGAGGGACATGCTGCCCCGAGGGGGACATTTCGTGAAAGCAAGAAGTCGAGTAGATACCAAGGGTATCTAGCAGCCATGAGTGCTATTGTACAATCCGAGCCTGGATCCTTTGAGGAAGTCGTAAAGCATCAAGTCTGGAAGGATGCTATGCACGAAGAGTATGAGTCTATTATGAAGAATGATGTCTGGGATGTGGTTCCAAGACCAAAGGACAAAGCAGCTGTCACCTCGAAATGGCTCTACAAGATCAAGCATGGATCTGATGGAAGTGCTGAAAAGTTCCAGGCAAGATTCGTTGCCCGTGGCTTCTCTCAAAAGGAAGGCATAGATTATGATGACATATTTGCACCTGTGGCTTGATATACCACCATTCGATCTATTATAACCCTTGCTGCTACGCAAGGATGGAGTCTTCATCAGATGGATGTGAAGACTACATTTCTGCATGGTGCGATAAAGGAAGAGGTATATGTGGAGAAACCTCTGGGGTTCGAAGTCCTGGATGGGGACACCCATGTCTGCAGGTTGAAGAAAGCCCTCTATGGGCTGAAGCAAGCACCCATAGCTTGGTACGAGAGGATAGATAGCTACTTGATGAAGTCACTCGAAGTAGTGCTGATCCGGACCTTTATTTCAAGGATGTCAAGGGAAAGCCTCTCATCCTGAAGCTGTATGTGGATGACCTCTTCCTGACAGGTGCTGACTCTCTCATTCATCAGTGCAAGAGGGAGCTCGCTGTTGAGTTCGAGATGAAGGACCTAGGACTGATGCACTACTTCCTAGGCTTGGAGGTCTGGCAAAGACCTGGCGAGATTTTCCTTTCTCAAGGAAAATACATTGTGAAGCTTCTGGAAAGATTTGGTATGGTGGATTGCAAGTTCGTGTCAAAATCAATGGAGCTCAACTTCAAGAAGTTGAGTGGCAGCGCTGCTGGGCCTGTATTGTCTAATCCTACTGAGTATCATCAACTCGTAGGGAGCCCTGATGTTCTTAGTGAACACCTGTCCAGATATATGTTTTGCAGTGAACACTTTGAGTCAACAGATGGTTGAGCCTCATCACTTTCATTGGGTTGGTGCTAGGAATCTTCTGAGATATCTTCGGGGCACGATAAACCATGCGCTGAGATACACTGCCGGGAGCGTGACACTCCTTGGATATACTGATGCCGATTGGGCTGGCAGTGTGGTGGATCGTAAGAGCACATCGGGATGCTGCTTCAATCTTGGTTCTGCTTCAATCTCATGGATGAGCAGGAAGCAAAAGTCGGTGGCTTTGAGCACCGCAGAGGCCAAATACATTGCAGCAAGTATGGCTTGTTGTGAAGCAGTTTGGTTGCGAAAGCTTTTCAGTGAGCTGTTCGGACATGTGCTAGATACCACCGTGATACTTTGTGATAACCAGAGTGGGATTCGATTGTCCGAGAATCCAGTGTTCCACGATCAATCCAAACATATTGATATCAGGTACCACTTTATCCGAGATATGGTACAGTGAGGCGCCGTAAGGCTCGATCATATAGGAACTGATGAGAAGGTCGCGGATATTCTCACAAAGCCTCTGGGGAAGATCAAGTTCCTAATCTTCCGTGAGAGTCTTGGTATTGTGGAACGACCTTATGATGTGGGTCCTGTTGGACGATGAGCTCTGGGAGCTCTGGGGGGATTTGGGGGATAGCTTCTCGGAGCTATAAGCAAACACAAGGCTAGGCTTGCCGAACCTTGTTGGTGTGTTTGGGGCCCACCGTTGTGATTTTGAGTTGGTTCACCTCTCATTATCTGTGCCTCGTATGCATCCTACCCATTGAGTTCAGGGCTCATGGGAAGTACCTCTCATTTGGCCAATGAGGTGGGAAAAGCTAGAGACTAGTAGCAAAGACTGATGGACGCATTAGAGATTTCCGTACCCTCTATCTAGGATGGCACGGTCCAACCACTTGATCTGGGATCAAGTATAGTGAGGTTTCGGACCTCCAACTAACTTCGGGTTAGGTAAACCAACTTCAGGTTGGTATGAGACTCTTTGTGAGTCTGATAGAGGTTTCGGACCTCTGGGCTGAATCTGTCAGCGGGGGAATGATGTCTTTGTGACTGACCCACTTCTGTTCTGAAATAAAGGGGCTAGCAAAGCAAGTTACGGCGGGAAGACTCACAATGTTTGATTGCACAGGTGGATGGAGTTCTCCCTAGTTGAGAGGGAGTGTTAAAATTGAACAACTAGGTCCAAACTCCATGTTGTGATGCTCAGATGAAGATACCAATATTTTTATTGGGTTCCTCTTTCAGAGAGGTGTAAGATCGATATAAAATTGATCTTAATCTGATGAGCAGAACATTTATTTTGAATTTATTTTTAATAATTTCAAATATGTGCAGGTTAGCTTTAAGGTTTTACACCCCCAGCAGATATGTCACACACCTCAATGATGGATATATATACAGTCAACGTTGGAGATCATTTCACTCATCTTATCACATATCTTCTCGTCTTCTGATTTAGTACGAGCTCTTTGGAGGCAATTTCGGTTCACGCGTGGGAAGAAGGACGAATTACTGCAACGAGGAAGAAGGACGAATTTACTGCAGCTAGGGTTTCCACGCAAGTTTGACCAACGTTGACATTGGTCAACGCATGGTCCAAAGAGGTTGAAAATTGGTGGAGACTTTGATTTTGGGAGGCCGTACACATTGGCACAAGAACCGAGGTCAAAAGGTTGACCAAACACTGAGTTGTGTTGACTTTCTTGCTGCTGTACTGCAATGACTTTTTTGGGGTTGACTTTGAGTTGACCATGTGGCTGTTTTGAGGGCTGTTGTGACACATGCTGGGTTGGCTGACCAAGGAGACTTTGTTGGTTGAAGCATCTCGCTGATCGCCGAAACGCACCACCATATTTTTCTGTTTCTGGTTTGTTTTTTATAGATCCATTGGTATGTTCTATCAGCATTTTACTTGACTGTTTATGTGATCGCTGTAGTAAAAAGTAAAGTTGCATCAAGCATAGAACATCTACACAAAATTACAAAATGCAATCGCTAAGATATCTGTTGGACAAAGAATATTTGACAAGTCTCCATGGCCTCTACATCTTACTTCAAGATTGAGGACAAGCTCAATGACAAATCTAACTTTCATGAATGGAAGATGACTTTGGATTTGACTTAGGAGGAGCATGAAGTATTAGACAATGTGCAAGGAAAAATAATGGAGCCTCCTTCAAATGCTCTTGTTGCTGCTAGAACGAAGTATAGAAAAGGTGAGGTCAAATTCTCTTTCTCAAGAACAAGTTGAAGGATATCAAGATGGATAAAGGGGAGACTATCCAATCCTACTTCGCGAGAATAACTCAAATCAGGAATGACCTACTATCTATTGGAGAAGTTATTGCTGACAGGGAGCTCTCTCTCATTGCCCTGGGTGGTCTTTGAAGACCATGGGATATATTTACCACCACCATTCTCAATAATGATAGGATACTTGGTTTTGATGAGTTGTTGGCTAGATGTACTGAAGAGGAGACAAAGATGATGGAGAGAGATAAATCGAACAATGGAAATGAACCTATTGCTTTCTATGCACATGCTAAGAGGAAGAATGATGTTGGTCCAAGGAGACAGGGTCAAGGATCTAAGAAGGGATTCAAAGGATGATGCGAAGGAAGATGCTAGAATTGCAATAGGTTTGGACACTATGATAGAGAATGCCCTCACCAGAAATATCCTCTAAGGGATGACAATAACAACAACAACAACAATTTCAAAGGCAATGGCAATCAAAGGAACAACAAGTTCAACAACAAACGAAAGAGGAATTCTCTAGATGCCCAAGATGGAAATAGTTGACCTCCCAAAAGGACAAGAAATGCAAGGTATGATGAAAGAAATGTTGTAGAAAAACAAGATGAATTTTATCTTATTTCTGCTCTATCTACTACCTCTCCTCTAGATACTTCAGACCATTGGTTAATTGATAGTGGAGCCTCAAGGCCCTTCACTGGATATAAGGAGGCCCTCTCAAATTTAGTTGAGAATAAAACTAATCTAAAGATTATATTTGGAGATAATGCCTCCTACCCCGTGAAAGGGATAGGAAATGTCACTCTTCACTTGAATCATAGTCAAACTATACATCTACGTGAAGTGTTGTATGTGCCCGATTTGAAGAAGAACTTGGTGTTTAATTTTGCGATGGAAGACAAAGGCTTCAAGGTAGCATTTATTGATGAAAATGTACATATTTGGCATAGAAACCCTAAAGATGCATTTACTCTTGGATTTAGGGTTGATGGTTTTTATCAAGTTGGTGGAAGTCCTTTGGCAAGTGATACTTCTCTTCAATGTGAGCTATGGCACCAAAGATTTTCCCACTTACATGAACCATGAAGGAGTTTGCCTGGGTTGTGTAGCTGGGAAACATACAAAGGGACCATTCCCTTCTAGTGAAAGTAAGACAACTGATATTCTTCAATTGGTCCATTTTGACCAGTCTGGTATCTTGCTTGTAACTTCATTAGGAGGATACTTATACTATGCAATATTTGTTAATGATTTCTCACACAAAACAAGGATCTATTTCTTGAAGAGGAAGGATGAAGTGCTCAAATGGTTTCGTTCTTTCAAAGCATTGGTGGAAAATCAAATAGGGAAGAAGATCAAGACGTTGAGGACCGACAATGGAACGAAATATGATTCAAATGAATTCAATGACTTTCGTAGAGAAGTTGACATTAAGAGGGAGACAGTTGCTCCATATACTGCTAAGCAAAATGGTTTTACTGAAGGGAAGAATCAAACAATCATGGAAGCTACCTGTGCCATGATCTATGATTAAGGTCTACCAAAATTCTTGTAGGGAGAAGCTACCAACACTACCGTATATGTTCAAAATAGAAGCCCTCATCAAGCTTTGGATTTCAAGACACCCGAGGAAGTTTTCACTGGTAAGAAACCTGATGTTTCTCATTTTAGAATCCTTGGTTGTTCGATATACTTTCATGTGCCTAAAGAGAAAATGAATTAGTTGGAAGCTTTTGGGAAGAAAGTTATATTCGTTGGATACAGTGAAAATTCAAAGGCATATATAATTTATGTAACCTGGTCAAAGAGATGTGAGAGTAAGCTGAGATGTTACCTTCGATGAAGACACTGCCCATGGGAAAACCAGAGATCTCCCCATCTCAAGAAAGGATGATGATGATGCTATTGAATCACAAGAAGAACCTCCGATGGATGAGCCTATGCCTAATGTTGATGGCCCGATGGATCGCATTGATTCACCTCCTGGTGATCCCTCTACCTCAAGGAAAAGACCACTATGGCTCAAAGATACTCTCGAAGATGTTGAAAGACATGCTAGTCCAAGATGGACATTTCGTGAAAGTAAGAAGTCTAGCAGGTATCAAGGATACTTGGCTACCATGAGTACTATTGTTCAAGCTTAACCTCGCATGGTTGAAGAAGCTACAAAGCAACAAGTATGGAAAAGATGTGATGAATGAGGAATATGAGTCGATCATGAAGAATGATGTCTGGGACGTGGTGCCTAGGCCTAAGGACAAGTCTGTGGTCACCTCAAAATGGCTTTACGAAATTAAACATGGAGCTGATAGAAGTGCTAAAAAATATAAGGCTAGGTTCGTAGCTGATGGCTTCTTTCAAAAGTAAGGAGTGGACTATGATGAAATGTTTGCACTAGTTGCTTGATATACCACTATCCGATCTATAATTGCTCTTGCTGCAAGTTAAGGGTGGAGCCTACATCAAATGGACATCAAGACTGCCTTCTTGCATGGCTGACTTAAGGAGGAAGTCTACTTGGAACAACCATAGGGGTTTAAAGTACAAGATCGAAGGACTCATGTCTGCAGGTTAAAGAAAGCTCTCTATGGGTTAAAGCAAACCCCTAGGCCTTGGTATGAGAGAATTGATAACTATCTTATGAAGCTGGGATTTACAAGGAGCTATGTTGATCCAAACCTATACTTCCAAAGTTGAAAAGGACATGCCACTTATTTTGGTCCTTTATGTTGATGATCTCTTTATAACTGGTGCAAACCCTCTCATTTATCAATGCAAGAGGGAGTTGACTTCCGAATTTCGAGATGAAGGACCTAGGATTGATGCATTACTTCCTATGCTTGGAGGTTTGGCAAAGGCTAGGTGAGATTTCCCTTTCTCAAGGAAGATACATTGTGAAGTTATTAGAAAGATGTGGGATGGTTGAATGCAAGGCTGTGTCTACTTCGATGGAACTCAACTTTAAGAAGCTATGTGGAAGTGTTGCTGGTCCTGAATTAGCAAAGCCTTCTGAATATAGACAACTTGTGGAGGCCCTGATGTTCTTGGTAAACTCCCGACTGGAAATATGCTTTGCTGTAAATACTTTGAATTAATTTATGGTTGAGCCTCATCACATACATTGGGTTGCTGCAATGAATCTCTTAAGATATCTTCGTGGCACTATCAACTGAGGTCTGAGATACGCTGCCGAGAATTTGAGGCTACATGGATATTTTGACCCTAACTAGGCTGGCAATGTGGTGGATGGAAAGAGCACGTCAAGATGTCGCTTCTTGTTGCGATCTGCTTCAGTTTCTTGGATGAGCAGGAAGCAAAAATCAATTGTTCTAAGCACCACCAAGGCCGAATATATTAAAGCTAGTATGACCTGTTGTGAAGCTATATGGTTGAGGAAGCTCTTCAATGAGCTATTTGAGCACGTGCTGAATACCATCGTTATCTATTTTGACAATCAGAGTGGGATTCGCCTTTTAGAGAATCTTGTGTTCCACGACCCCTCCAAGAATTTTGATATCAGGCACCACTTTATCCAGGATATGGTACAATGGGGAGCAATAAGGCTCCAGCACATTAGAATGGATGAGTAGGTTGCTGACATCCTCACGAAGCCCTTGGGGAAGGTCTAGTTATTAACCTTCCGAGAGAGACTTGGAGTCATGGAAGGACCCTACCATGAGTGTCCTGCTTGAGTTGCACATTGAGCTCTGGGAGCTCTTGGGGGCCTAGGGTACTTCATGGAGCTATGTGCGACCATAGGATGAGTGGTTCAGCTTCCCCTATAGATATACTGTGTATAGGGTGAGTGGTTCAGCTTCCCCTATAGGTATGTTGTGTACAAAGTGAGAGGTTCACCTTGCCCTTCATGATATATGCATAGGATGAGTTTTTCACCTTCTCCTATGGCATCTGATCAGGATGAGTGGTTCACCTTCTCCTGCGGATGCCCCATCATACCACAGGGGCTTCACTGCGGGAACAGTACCATAGCACGTGGGTTCATATTGGGGGATATATAATGAGGAAAAAATGACATAATATATTGGGGGATATATAGGGAGTAAAGGGTTTTCATATTGGCAGGTATAAAAAATGGAGCTCAAAGTTAATGAAAAAATATAAAGGGGTTTAAAAAAATGTTACCTACAATGAAAAAATAGATACCTACAATATATAGTGAAAGTAGGGGGATTTTAAATTGGAAACGTTTATTGGGTTTATATTTGTAAGGGGTTAAATAATATGATTTTTAGAGGTATTTTCCAATATTTACTCAAATTAAGGGTATTGTGTAATATGGTATGATCGCATGTGATATGTTAGAGGTTCATTACGTGAATCCTTTGTGCATCAAACATCCTATCCTTGCAATCTAGGACTCTTGGGAAGTACCTCTCATCTCGCCAATGAGTTGGGAAAAAAGGATAGGGACCATAGCACTATAGATGGATGCAGTGTGTACTATCATAGTCCCTATGTCTATGATGCATTATGTTCAACAACTTGATCATTCAAGATCAAGTCTGATTGGGGTTCTACCTCTGGTTAAAAGTATGAATGAGAATGATGATACAAATGAGAGTGAGTGCTTGCTTATATACCCTAGGCAGGTGTCCTTTTATGAACGGCTATGTCCTTTAGGGACATACCTCTTCATTAACTAATTACTAATTAATTATTATTATTATTATTTATATTTATATTTTATTTATATATATTTGATAAAAAGATATAAAAGAGTGAGAGACTTGGAGTCGTGGAAGGACCCTACCATGAGGGTCTCGCTTGAGTTGCACATTGAGCTCTGGGAGCTCTTGGGGGCCTGAGATACTTCTTGGAGCTATGTGTAACCATAGGCTGAGTGGTTCACCTTCCCCTATAGGTACGTTGTGTACACGGTGAGTGGTTCACCTTCCCCTATCGCTGATGATATATGCATAGGATGAGTGGTTCGCCTTCTCCTATGGCATATGATCAGGATGAGTGGTTCACCTTCTCCTACGGATGCCCCATCATACATCCTACCCTTGTAGTTTGGTATTCTTGGGAAGTATCTCTCATCTAGCCAATGAGTTGGGAAAAGAGGATAGGGACCGTAGTACTATAGATGGATGTAGTGTGTATTGTCGTACTCCCTATGTCTAGGATGCATTATGTTTAAAAATTTGATTATTCAAGATCAAGTCTGATTGGGGTTCTACCCCTGGTTAAAAGTATAAATGAGAATGATGATACAAATGAGAGTGAGTACCTGCTTATATGCCCTAGGCAAGTGTCCCTTTATGAACAATTATGTCCTTTAGGGACATATCTCTTCATTAACTAATTACTAATTAATTATTATTATTATTTATATTTACATTATTTATATCTATTTTATAAAAAGAAAAAAAACATGGATTAAACCATGTAACATCAATCATCTAGTAGTTACAATCTTCATCAACCACAGGTCCACAAGTTACAAGTTTTGATTTATATAGCATGTAAGGGTGCAATTCATCTCTGAACCGAAAATACATAAAAAAACAGTCTCTAGATGGCCTCTAGCATTCAAAAAATCATGCTACAACAAATACCTACATATCATCAAAATCATTGCCTACCTTGGGGTTTTTTGTCATTAATATCATCCTCTAAGCATTAACACAAGATAGAAAAAACATAGCATGTAAACTCAAGATTTTGTTTGAGTTATGGGTATATTTTTAGTAGGGTCATGATAGAGGAGTTCGACAACCAATGTCACTAACATCAAGGTACATAGAGGGATTGGTGCTTTTGATTAAATACGAGTTCCATACCCTAGTACATGACAAAATCCAATGGAAACATTGCAATCCCCCCAATCCTGAAATCCTGAAAAACTGATAAGTTTGCTGGATTTTGAGTGAGATCTAAAATTCTACTTTCTCCATATGAAATCTGATGAGGTTAGAACCACTCTCAAACATCCCAAGTCACTTCATGGTAATATTAAAAGTTTAAATATGATGTTCACAACATAGACAAAGCAGCCTAATGATCAAGCCTATGGCCCTAGTATTGTGATATGCAATTCATGGTAATGTTAAATTCTTAAAGTAAAAGTGACATTCTATATCTTTTATAGAATGTCACTTTTACTTTAAGAATTTAACATTACCATGAATTGCATATCACAATACTAGGGCCATAGGCTTGATCATTAGGCTGCTTTGTCTATGTTGTGAACATCAACATCGGGATAAAATCAGAAAGGGTCCGGAAAACCAAAAAATTGTAAAAATCTGGAAAATATCGGTAAAAGTTGGCAAACATTGACAAAATCAAGATTTCCATCAAAATATCGGTAAAAGTCGGCAAACATCGGCTAGTTCAAAAAAACGTGCTTTCGAGATAAAATCGTGATGTTATTGAGATAAGAATCCCAGACTGCAAGGGTAGGATGTATGATGGGGCAAACATTAATTCTTGTTTCTAGGAAAAAAAATTGCATTTGGAACGTATTTGCAAAAAACGCTATGGAGCTAAAATTTTTTTAGGGAGTGCGCTCCCCCGCAACCCTATAACAGTGAAAACAGGGCAGGGGCTCAAGCTTTGGTAGCCATGAAACAAGCTCCTAGTGGGTTGCTGTCTTGCATTCCAATCATCCCAAGGGTCATATAAAAATTTGGTCGGGACTAATTTCTGAATAGTTTGTTTTAATTTTTAAGTTACTTTCAGCAAATATTTCAATATATCTGAGGCCCATATTCTATATTTGTGTCTGTGAATGTGCTATAACATACCCTCCAATGAAATAATTCTTACCATCTTTTTTCCTTCTGCATGTGTTGCCAGGTCTTTGTTTCCATTTGTCATAATTATCTCTGGCACTGATCTGATCATTGCTTGGGCAAATTGTGTTTTGCTAGACGCATGTTTTATTTTCGGTTTCAAATGTTTTACCTTCCTGTTATTTTTAATGCTTATTCGCTTGAGTATAATGAGGTATACCGTTGTGGTGTTCCATCAACATAGTTGAATTATGAGGTGGAATCCAAATTGTCTATCATAGTTGTTCAAATCGTCTAACATAATTGTTCAAATCCTTGTGCCTTCTAGTGTGTTTCGGCTAGTTAACATTGTTTTAATATTCTGCTTGCTAATTTGCAGCCAGAGAAAATATCAGGAACCTTGAAAGAGCAGCTTGCAATCATCACCCCGCAATTAGAAGAGTTGCGATTAAGGAAGGAGGAGCGCATTAAGCAGTTTACAGAAGTGAAAGGACAAATTCAAAAAATATCTGGAGAAATTTCAGGGTATTCTCAACGAACTGATGTTGTGCTGAACTCAATCAATGGGGAAGACGATGACTTGTCACTTAGAAAATTAGATGAATATCATGCACATCTTCAAGCACTCCAGAAAGAGAAGGTATATGCAAATATATACCATCATATGCTTTATTGTCTGTTACCTATACAAGATGGTTTTATGCTTTATATCGTTGTGCAGAGTGACCGCCTTCACAAGGTTTTGGAATATGTAAATGAGGTGCATCGACTTTGTGCGGTACTTGGTATGGACTTCTGGAAGACTGTCAGTGAAGTGCATCCAAGCTTGCCTGAGTCAGCTCCTGGACAGACAAAAAATATTAGCAACAAGACATTGGAGGGATTATCACAGACTATTCAGACATTGAAAAATGAAAAGAAACTTCGAATTCAGAAGGTGGGTTCAATAGTTTAGCATCCCTGCTTTTTGAGTGAATGCCACTATATTTCCTCTTGCTTAACTTCCTTTTAAGCTTATATTTTGCAATGTTTTGCTATTTGCTTTTGCTTTCAGTTGCAAGATCTTGGAACATCTTTGGTTGAACTTTGGAACCTAATGGATACTTCAATGGAAGAAAGAGAACGATATAGAAATGTTGTATGCAATCTTGGAGCATTAGATAATGAAGTTACAAGCGCAGGTTCTCTTGCACTTGATATCATTGACGAGGTTTGCTGTCTTTGCATGCTATTGTTCGAATTTTATTTGAAAAGAGAAACACACAAATAAAATATAATTGACTACATTAAACTTCATTTTGATGGCACCAGGCGGAGGTAGAAGTTGAGAGATTGAATCTGTTGAAGGCAAGCAAAATGAAAGAATTGGTGTTGAAGAAGTGGATAGAGTTGGAGGAAATATGCAGACGAGCACATATGGAACCAGATGCTAGCACGGCACCGGAGAAATCCAATGCCCTGATTGATGCTGGTATTGGCCTTTCCCTGCTTTAGTTAAAAAGTATTAGTTCTTTGTGGATTAAGTTAATTGTACAGGTTTGAGCCTGTCTAATTAATTTTTGGAATTGTAGGTATGGTGGACCCTTCTGAGCTTCTAGCTAATATTGAATCACAAATATTGAAAGCGAAGGAAGATGTTGTAAGCAGGAAAGAAATAATGGATAGAATAGAAAAGTGGCTTGCGGCTTGTGAAGAGGAAAGCTGGCTTGAAGACTACAACAGGGTAATCAGTGAAATTGTTAAGGAGTTTAACAGACTGATACTTCTCAAGCAATGTATCGTTTGTGGGGTTTGCTAATTACAAAAATGATTAAACTGATTATAGACAATTAATGACTGTAAACAGGATGAAAATAGATACAGTGCTAGCAAGGGTGCTCACATAAATCTCAAACGTGCGGAGCGGGCTCGAGTAACCGTGACCAAAATTCCTGGTTTGTTAGAGATCTGAACTTGTCCAATATGGTAATGCTTATTATTCCAGTTCTTTTAACGATTGACATTTTACTGGTGCATTTTATGCCAGCTCTTGTTGAGAATTTGAAGGCTAAAACACGTGCTTGGGAAGAAGAAAAAGGCATGCCATTTGTATATGATGGCGTGAGTCAGATCTGTTCTCTTAACTAAATATCTTTTCCGTCGTCTATATGTTTTTCAGTTTTTTTTTTTGTTGTTGGTAATTTAAATATCTATGTTCTTATAGTGGTTATATTATCTCAAAAATGCAGGTACGGCTGCTGGCAATGCTCGAGGAGTATACCTTCGCGAGACAAGAAAGAGAGGAGCAAAAGAAACGGTTCCGGGTACATATTCCTGAGTGTCTTCGCATTCTGAACTTGACAAGAGCTGCTAAAACGTCATTTTGCGTATTAAAATTTTAACTTCCTTGTTCACAGGATCAGAAGCGGCTACAAGAACAATTTCTAACAGAGCAGGAAGCCTTGTTTGGATCCAAACCAAGTCCAAATAAAAATCACAGCATTAAGAGAGTACAGGGTTTGCGAGCAAATGGAAGCACAACCCCCACAAATCGTCGCCTTTCAATGGGAGGTGCCATGATTTCAGGAAATTTTGATCTTACTCCTCGGGTAAATGGGATCACTCCACGACATAATGGAATTGGCAAGGATGGCAGAAGGCGACCTGCAGCACCATTGAATTATGTTGCAATATGTAAAGAAGATACAGTCTCACTTCCATCTGTGGCTGGGTCTGAGTTGGGTTCTCCCTAGGCTGTATGACTGAAATTTGAGACAAATATGGTATGCCCCAAGGTCAGCCTTTGTTTGTGGTTAGAGACTTGTAAATATAACTTGAATGTAAACTGTTTTTCTTCCCGCATTTCTTTTCTTGACTGAGCTCCATAAAAAGCTTGTGCTATTTTCTGTAAACTCTGGTGTTTTGCATTTTAATAAAAAATATGCACAACCTTCAAATATTGAGTGAAGTTTGATTTGCAATCTTTAGTTTGGTTTCAGATGGCTGAGCTGAACTGGAAGTAATCATTCAGAGAAGGATCAAAGATGGATTTTGTGGGATCGGTCTGTACTTCTAGTACACTTGTACAATGTAATTTGTACCAATATTTAGAGCTGGTGAATTCATATTAGGGCCTACGAGTTGACACACTCCACTTTATAAAGAGATATGCTTGATGGCCTGAACGGTCACTTACTTTCATTGAACTGGTTCATCAAATTGCCATTTGTACAGTTAACGTCATTGCTTGTGAGACCTAAGGTTGGTTAACTTATTATAAACTTGAAACTCCTGTGAATTGATGTAATTTGGAATGAAAAGACTTGAGTCAGCATCCCTTGTTGGGGGAAGGACCTAGTATGGTTGGTGGATAGTATAACAATTCTCTTGTTTGGTTGGGGACCTGAAAGTCAGGTGTGAGCCTTTTTGCTGGAGCCTCACTCTTTAAGTTGGTTAATATTGGATTGGCTCTACTAAAAGTCTTTTCTGGTGGGATAGGCATATGTGAGATACGTAAATTTTTAGTACTGTGATAGTATTTGGTCGTATATAGCTTAACATCGGACTGACTTTATTCTATGTTGCATAGTTTTCTGAAGTTGGTGGATTCTCTCTCTTTATAATATGAAGAAAAGTAGTATATTTCTTTTGCTTCCATGGTTATCCGTGATGAAAAGTGAGGCGCAAGCTATAATGGTTTTGTTTGTCTAGGATTTTCTTGAATGTCCAGTCGGATATTTTGACTACAGGTAAAACCGTTGTTCAGCGCATATAAATGTTTTTGGCGGGAGTTCAAAGTTCTCTTTGAATTGCACCCCCAGCGCGTATATAAATGTTTTTTTGTGTTAGAGATACTGGGTGGGGACACGGGGTGGAACGGCACTCCCAGCGTTCTTGTCGTTCTGATCAACTTAACATACACAATTAACTAGTTTAGAAATTTTTGAAATTAATGTGTCTGGTGATGGCAATGTGGAAATTCATTAAAATGTAGGCAGTGAAAGATACAAGTAGCTTTCTTTTCTGAAAGTATTGCAAACTTATGATAATGATAATTTTGGACAATAGAAAATTCCTTGTCCAACGATTCTGTTACTTTGTACAAGCTAAGGTAACTCTGCATGTTAAAGGAATATGGAAAGTCAATCTATCTGACAGCAGGTTATTTGATGATTCTATCGGATATTTTTTGCTGACAATATAAATATGGCATTATATTTGAATGTTTGTATGTATCAAGTCTCCAAGTATTGGTAATTGGTAATGTTACGATTATGGAAAGTCAATCTATATGATAGCAGGTTAGATGATGATTCTATTGGATATTTGTTGCTGACAACATAAATTACGGCATTATATTTGAATGTTCGTATGTATTGGAAACATGAATTAAGATTTTGGGAACGGCAACAGCAAAGGGTCCAAGAGTATCAGATGCTGTGGGATAGTTTATGACTGGAAACAGGAGTAATTTATTTTACGAAGTTTTGCTACTAAGTTTTCAAGCAAATTTTAGCTGCTCTGTAACTCTCTTTCGAAAAAATCAAAACTCGGCGATTGGAAACATTTTAGCCATGAAAAATGGGTTTCTTGCTCGGTAAAAATGGTATTAAGGTGATTCACTGTATGTATATTTCATGAAACTTAGTAGTAAAGGTAGTTTATGGTGGTATATTACTCTCCATATGCTTATGAATTGTTTGTAGAACATGCCCAATGATTACAATGGTGAATATTACTTTACCAATTTGACTGCCATAGTGTTGAGCACTCTTATATTTTATTGATTCTTAGTTTACATGGCAACTTTTTGTTACTAATAGATGATAAATAGTAGAAAGTGATGGAATAATCAACTTATAATTGATAAAACAAGCAATCATTATAATTGTAGAACAAGGAATTGATTCTGGCAAATTAAGTTACTTCAATAAATGAAATTATCCTACAGTCCATTTTCTGAATATCAAGTGATGAATAATTTACAATACACATTACTCTGTGAAAAGTTTGTTGCTGATTTGAATTTGTCATTTTATCAAATTTATGAATATTTACTAGACAGTGATAGTTAAATATATTTTTTACAAATTTGTTAATTCATTTATATCTCAATAATTTAATGCACAAACACTTTCATTTTTTTCATAATATTCATATTCATTCTCTTAACACACTTTAATTAAAGAGGTTGTATTGATAGCATGAGCAAAGATTTACTCACATTAGATTGAAAAATGAAGTACAAAATAAATATAATTGGATATAACATTGAAAATCCATGAAATACATTGTATTACATGCTATTACAAAACAAACAAATACAATTGGAGGTGATATTGAAAATCCATGTAACGGTGGAGAAAATGAAATGAGAAAAGCCTTATATAACAATTTGATTTAAAAAAATTGTCTGTTGTTAACTTAAAAAAGTTGTTGCTGTATATAACAATTTGAAAGGGAAAATAAAAATAATTAACAATCAGAAATGTTGATATCAAGGAGCACATATACCACAAATAATAAGTGATTTTATAGTTACTTTTATATAAGCTTTGGAGGGGATCCCCGCACTCTCTTCTTTTTTAAGGTTCTTGAAAATTCATTTATCTTATACTTGCAACTAATTCTATTGCTTCTTTGGCTTATCCAAGCAAAGTTAATTCAATTGTTCATAAAATGGTTCATCTTCCTCAGGACAATGTATGTCAATATCTATCCTTTGATATGGTAATAATTGACTGTGAACAATATCAAATTTGTTTTCAAACTAATTCTTAGAAATAGACAACTTATGTTCTATCTCCATATATTGGTGGTTATGATTGGCTCTAGACATGAACACGTTGCAAATTTGAAGTTCAAGTTCTAAATATCTGATTAACTATTGTCAATTTGCATACGTTTTAGTATTTTGACCATAACATTCTCATAAAATCCACTTTTCTGGCGATCTCTGAACCATCGGAATGTTGTTTATGTGCTTTGCAATTCTCTTGTACACATTTTTTTTACCAATTCTCTTGTTATACATTTTGTTTATATATCTTGCTAACAAATTAATTGAATACAAGTTTTGACAATATTACTTATACTAAATGCTTTCCCTATAATTAATTATTTATGAAATAATCATGGTTAAAAGTCTATAAAATTGTCTACATACAATTTAGTTGTGATCAACACCTATTGATAAAATTGATTAATAAGCTTGCATAAGAAATTGTCATGTTTAACCATAGCAAGAGATGGTTCTTAGGACTTCCCAAGTTTTGTTGATGTAAGATGGTGTTAGTACTTTGTTTAAGCAGATATAGCAAAGACTTGTTTTTGAAACTATTGTAGATCATTATTTTAAATCACTAATGAGTACAAGCTCATAATAACTTGTAATAGGTTTGTTCTATATTCTCTCATTATCATTGATATCCAAAATTCCATAAAGTTTTTAAGCAAATATGCAAGGAAAATAACTTACATTTGAGTTGAACACTTGCTGACACTTAAATGTTTAGATATAAAAAATATTGTTGCATTTAGAAATAAATTTCTGACTATATATAAGTATGATATTTGGTCAATAAGAGCTTGGTTAAATGGTTGACTAAAAGTGTGATATATCTTTTTAAATACAAATTCAGTTACAATGTTATGTCAAATATTACTTAGTAGTCCTTAATAATAGTAAAAAAAAATTAGGATATTTACTTTTATTATTTTGCATAAAAATACATTGAATTTTTTTTTTAAACATTTGAATTGGAAAGTGTTTTTATTATTTCAAATGAAAAAATATGGAAAATGAACTTCTAAACATTGAGTTGAACACCTCTTGACACTTAATGTTAGATATCCAAATATTGTTGTATTTATAAACAAAATTTAAATTATCACTAGATATAGGTATGATATTTGATGGTTAAATAGGGATGGTGACATTTCCTCTATAAATGTTCAAACGTAGGAAGTTTTGCTTTTTGTGGGTGGTATCACTCATGCAAGAAGAGGGGTTGTGTATTACTTCTAGGTCAAGGAAGATTTCTAATATTGTAGCAAGAAAAAGCTCTAGAGCTTTGTCATTGAGAGGCCTATCAATAGAGTTTCATTGATAAGATGTATGGTTGACAAGGGTTCCATTAACAAGAATTCCATTAGTTAGAGATTTGACAATTATTACTATAAGACATTTGATAAGATCATTGAAAAAAGGGATGACCATCAATGGAGTCACTAACAAAAAATAAGCAACAAATGACTAGTTGACAAAAAGTTACAATGAAATTGATGTGGAGAACAATACCAAGAAAGTTAATAAATGAGGTTAAGAAAACATAATTTAATGAAGGAAAATTTAATGATTGGTGAGATAATGACATTGAAGTAGATGGAAAGTTGCCAACTGTTCTTGCATATTTGTCCCAAAGAACAATGAAAACCCTCATAATTGGTTCTTAAATGGTAGTTGTAAATATTTCTTGTTCGTTGGTTCGTAGATTTGTTTTGACTGAAACAATTTGTATTAATCAAAATGGCTATGTTGAAGCTAGCAACAATGCATACATTTTGCATAAATTCGGCATGAAATTCACAAGCTTAAACAAAAGCCTAATGGTTAGGTTGTCATCTATGCTTTCAAAGCTACCAAGTAACTTTGTGTTCCGCGGTTGTTTACATGCTGCAAATTTTAGAAACATGCCCAAAATATAAGCAATAAAGAAATACATATAACATCATGAAAACTTTTAAGATTTTCTTGGACTTCCAATCCCAACAGAGTGAGGAGATTCCTAGTCCTCAATGTCCATATGGTCTTGTTATCATTGTTACAACAACACTCCATTTTTGTATATTTTTAATAAAATAATGGGGACCTTTAATTTTTATTGTGTTTTGTCTTGATTAAATCACTTATAAATAATTTCATAATTTTTTCTTACGTACATATTTATTCTGTTAGCGTTTGAAATTTGTTTCGAATTCACTGTAAGTTCAATTTCATGAGAAATAATAAAATTCAAAGTCTTATACCCTGAAAACCTTATTTTCATTTATTCTAATATTATTCAAGGTTTTCATGATATTTCACAAGAATTTCTTTGTCATATTTAGCCTCATTAGGTTTCGTTAGTGTTGGGCTTACATAGAACAATGTGAACCAAAAATTTGCTTTCTCGAGTCCTCGTAATCTTGATAGACTAACATGTAATCATATGCTACATGACAATTTTTTTCTTGTTATTGACTTTTGTTTGTATTGATAATCATATAACTGTGTTTCAATGGTTAACACTCGATACCATGGAACTCCGAAGTCTCAATAAATTAATAACAAATAATTTAACAAACAAACAAAAGAATTAAATTCCAACAAATATTAACCTTTTTAGATTATGTTTGTGTCGAATATCATATAAATATGCTCAAAAGTTAATATCCAAAACCTTGACTCCTTCTCATCCTAATAAAGCTTTAATATGATACCGTATGACATGTAATAGCGAACTTCTCAAATAGTTAACATCTATTATCAACTTCTATTTGTATTGGGAGGAAAGCCTCAAGCCAATGTTCTGATCACTCTAAGGCCTATATACTAACACTTGCTACCCAATATCTAATCGCTTGATAGCTCAAGACTCGATATCCAAGCATTCAATAAACCGAAACTGATAAACTAAAGATAATTGATGAAAAGTTTCCCATTAGTTTACACCCATTTCAGGATTTGTTAGTCTTGGGGGTCTGGCTACTGGTTCTTTGATGCATCGCCTTAAAGCGTGGCACCCGACATCCTAGTAAGCCTATCAATGAAAATATAGGCTTTCCCACGAAATTTTTGAATATTGGAAAATGTCATGTTTGCATTAAATGATACTAGGATTAGAGCTTCAATGCATAGATCATGAATTCAAAGTGGGTTGTAGCAATCATAGCTTGTTATGAAAACATCATTTAAATGAATTTAGTCATATTTTTTACTTCATTCCTCTTTTTTCATTTCATTCCTAGTTTGTCAAAACCATCTTTTACCGTCCCTTGTTGCCGAAGGATAACATAGAGGGCTCGTCAAGTGTAGCAATGTTTAGTAGACTTTCGGTCAAACAATTGATTTCTTGTGTCTTTATTAGTTTCATTCTAACTATGGATTTTTTATGCAGGTTATGAAAAGTTAATGTGACGAAAAGGGGAAAGGGTAAATAAGTTCAACCTGGAGAGGGAGAAGAAGACAACAATCCTAACTGAACTTTCTTATTTAATACATCCCAAAAAATATGATTAAATAATTGCTTAGAATGGACCGAGATATACCAATATCTAGAAAGGGGAAATTTTGAGGATGAGGATAGATAAACATTTTGACAATTTTGTGGATCTTGAGCGATCAAACCTACACATAATCGCCTCCCAACCATCCATTCTTTTGTTATTGTGACATGGTATAGTGGATTACTTTCCATTCTAATGTCCAAGTTTATACTATTGTGAATAATTCTTAGCACATAGTAGGTTCATTCAGACTTGAGGATATCGTCAATATATATAAATTAGAGCCCTTACAAGAAAATTTAGACAAGTAATTTCTTGCTAAGTTTGAAGTAGAGGAAGTAGTTCAAACAAAAATTCCCATGGTCCAATTAATAAGAGATTGGTGTTATAACCCTGATTCTTTCAAGGAAAAACAAGCTGAAGGGTATATTGTTCAACATTGAAAACAATTTTTATTTTTTTAGCCATCATGTAATGTTGACTATATGAGGAATTCAATGCCCAAAAGTTTAGGTTAGAATGGGTTCCCCTTATCCACCAAGTCATCCAAAAAGGAACTATTGACAACGAGAAGTTCTAATGTTTTTCATGTAACATTTTTGAATATTGTAAGACTAAGCAAGATAGTCAAAATTATAACCCTAGGTTTATAGTTTTATTTTCTTACAACCAAATTTAAGACTTGGATCATCAAATGTAGAAATCACTTTTACTTTATAAGTTTTTTAATATATATATATATATATCATTAGAGAAATTTCGAGTTATGAAATGGGCCTCCAAAGGAATATTATAAAATAATAGTGGAAATAATACAATAATATTAGATTACCTCATCTTTTAAAGGGAAAAAAGAAAAAAGAAAACTATTTTTTTCAACTCGTATTTTAAACTTATCTCCCTACAATTTTACTCAAATTTGAAGCGGGAGCACTCATTGGATGCATAATTTAATTTTGTATCCAAGGAGAACCCATGTTGTATACTTTTGATGGACCCTACTACAAAAAAAAAATGAAAAACATGGGAAACGTGATTGCAATCACACTTTTTCATGTATTTCACATTTTTCATGTTGCAGGTCCATATGAGTTTCAACTAAAAAACTATTTTTACAGATCTGAGTGAGGGTCAAGATGAAAGGATATTTTTAGATTCCAAGAGGTAAAGCAATCATACAATTGCAACGAGGTGCCCAAAAAAAGCAATAAATACAAGTTTTCAATGGATCACTTCAAGTAATCTAAAGGAAAAACCCAAGCCAGGGAAAAACCCCTCCAATGGGAAAACCCATAAAATTGTAGGTTTTAACTATGTAAATAAATTACCCACAAACGAATTCTTAAATTAAAAAAATATACAATGGCGAGAACATAATACAAATATACACAAAGATTTTCCCTTGGATCCCAAAACTGGGAATACCAAATTGATTGTTTATTATATTCCTTTCAATGTTACAATACATATATATACATGCCGAAACATTCATAAAACCCAATCCATTAACCCTGGATTGGAACATAACCATAGTTCTCTTGACCGAATCTACAAATACCATGGGAAAAACCACTGTGCCCAAAAACCATGCGCAAAAGCATGGGTATGTCCTCCCACCATATTTGGGTGCACCAAACTATTATTGGGTCCACATAAAATAAATTTTTTTATTCATGGAAAGAATATAACACACACCCAACATTCTCCCAATTGTTTTTATTTTTTCACTGGGGGTCACAGGAGAGCTTAGTCATTGGTCCAGGGCTACAATGCCCATTGTTTCTCTACATCAAGAAAACTTCTCAGTGCTCACAGACTTTGCCAATGCATCTGCAACATTATTCAGAGTGTTCACCTTTACCAATAACACCTTTTTATCTTCAACCATATCCCTCACAAAGTGATACTAAACATTAATCTGCTTTGTATTTGAATGATAAGCAAGGTTCTTTACCAAGAAAATTTCACTTTGGCTGTCACAATCTATCCTTTTATATTTTTGTACCAACCCCATACTTGAACACAATATTTGAAACCAAACTGCTTCCTTACTTACCTGAGTGGCTTCCATGTATTCAACCTTTGTAGTTGAAAGTGCCACTGCAAACTGTCTCTTGCTCATCCAAACGAATTCTCCTCCAAATAGGTTAAACACATACCCACTTGTAGATCTTTTTCGATCCAAATATCTTGCCCAATCTGCATCAAAAAAGCCATGTATTTCCAAAACTTTATCAAATTCTGGTCTTCCTTGGTACCACAAACCATAATCACTAGTGCCACACAAATACCTGAAAACCCGCTTCACTACTTTCCAATGCTTCTTCCCTGGTTTTGACATAAACCTTCTCAATACTCCCACTGCATGTGAAATGTATGGTGTTATATAGACCATTGCATACATTAGGCTACCAACTGCACTCGCATATGGAACACAAGACATGTCCTCTTCCTCTTCTTGTTTCTTGGGACACTGTTCGACAGATAACTTTATACCTACAGGAATATGAACTTTCATTGCTTTGTTATCCTGCATATTAAAAATCTACAATATTATGTCAACATACTTCCTCTGGTTTAACCAGAGCTTCCTCTTTTCCCGATATCATTTAATTTCAATGCCCAAAATATAGTTTGCAGCACCAAGTGTTGGAAATATTGAGAGGGGGGTGAATCAATATTTCTTTCCAATTGTTAACTAATGCATTACGAGGAAAAGACCCTCTAGCGGAGGTTATAAAGGAGGTTTTTAGTGTTATAAAATTGGCCAAAATTGTCAACAAAACATATGCTACCACATCAGTTTCTGGTAACGGAGGTTTTGACGGAGCTTTTAACGGAAATTCAACACAACTAAAAAAAATGGGCGGCCAGAGGTTATTACGGATGTTTTTTCATCGGTGCTCTTATCAGGGTTTAACGCATCGGTGCGTATCAGTAGACAGCGCACCGAGACGGTCGAAGGAGAATGCACCGGGCCGTTAAGGAAAACAGCAACACTGGGCCTGGTGTTGGTGATACAACGCACAGGGTTGTTCTAATTGGTCTTGGGATTTGAGTGGTGCCCATAGGTCGTATAAGCGCATTGGTGTGTGTATCTTTATGAGGCACCGATGCTCCGTATCACAGAAAGGAACCGAGATTTATAATTGGTATCGATATTCGTGCGGTGCACATGGCATATACAAATGCATCAGTGCTTATAGATACATAAACGCCCCGGTGCGCAGTATCACACAAACACAACGATATTTAAAACTGGAATCGGTATTAGTGCGGTGCCCATAGAATCATAAATACACCGGTGCATATAGACACATAAACACACTGGTTTTCATTTTGTTTTTTTTAGAAACATCCACCTCTGATAGTCCAATTATTGTGATTGTTTTAAATTCATTATTCATCAAAAGTCAACACATCTTATAACAATATTCATATTAATTACATTTTTATTAATGCATTTGAATGTGCTGTTTGGATTAATTTGTTATATCATATCAAAATTATTGTGGTTTTTTTAAATTCATTATTCATCAAAAGTCGACACATATATATAATCTTATAACAATATTCATATGAAATAAATTTTTATTAGTGATTTTGAGAACGACAATGGAGAACGCAATAGAATAAATTAAAACATATACAGTCTTTATCATACAAAATGGGACAATTATTCATATCCCTTTGTCCTTCAATTGGGACACTATGTCCATTACATTAAACAAAATTTCTGATTTCACAGACATATTTCAAAAAATAAAACGCCTTGGTTTGATATCCAAATTACATAGTGATCATCATTCTTCGCTTGAACTGTTGTCACTGCTAGAGCTACTTCCATGACTTGGGTTATTTTCAGGAATGCTGTGTTCACAACGTTGATTGTTTTCTTCTTCTTCACTTTCCATCTACAAACATAAAAATAAACTAAAATGAGCGTATATACATTGGTGAGAATAATGAAAATTCCAATATTAAATAATATATATCAATGTAAATCGAAAAGAAAAATGACGTACCATAGCAACAATTGACTCATAAACTATACACATTCTTTCAAAACCATGTGCCATCCCATCTTTCAAAATTTCATCTGTTGGCGTAGTTCCATACTTTGTTTCCTGCAAGTTTTATACCCCATAACAAATCATATATTTAATATAAAAGATGTTTTTGTTCTATTAATTATAGACAGAGCTAATTAAAACAAGATCGATAGATGCTTACAAATTCCACAATTAAATTCTAATATGCCAACATATACTCACAACCCATATTTAACCCAATTTCAATCAATTCGTCTGATGGTTCTTCTTTGTATGTTAGCACCTATTTGAAGAAGTTCAATGATGATTTTTGTAAAACAACTTAAAAAATACAAAAATGAAATCTAGTTAAGTTGTTATAAGGAAGTAACAATTACTCACAAACTTAGAGATCAACCATTTTCTTCCTTGTCGTCCTGTTTTATGTGCTGAATGGGTTCCATTTTCTTTTCTTTTTTGCAAGAAAATTATTGAAAATTAATATTTAATGCTAAATTGTTTATTTATTGTACCTAATGATCGAAAAATTCAATGATTACATATTACATTTGAAGCACGTTGTTGTATTCGTTCCACTAGATCTCTCAAACTTTTGTAAAAGATTTCCCCCCTTTCGTTAACTTCCAGCACCACTCCAGATGAGCCAAGGAGCAATTCATTTTCATTTGCATGTTCTATTTTTTTCTTTTCTTTTCTTAGAACAACATTCCTTTTCTGAGTTGTTGGTCCCTGTAGAACATTAAACATATGTGAATTAGTAGACTGTTTGACACACAATATCTAATAATTTTAAGTATATTATTAATGATAATTAAAAAAAGAAACTCATATTGGATTGATAATATTGTTTCATTCACTCTATTCATCTTTTTGCAATTTTTCCATTAAACTTTTATGCTCTTCTGGTCGTAGATCAGAAATAATCATATCGAGCTTCATCATTTTGTGGCTCTGCATGATACACAGTAAACAATACATATTAGTTAAAGTTACATATAGTTCAAAAATAATATTTTTTATAAAGAATTTACAAAGAACTTGCATTTTTTGCTTTTCTTGATGTGTTAACAGTATTTTTGTTACTTGATATCTTGTCAGTCATTTATTTATCAATCTGAAACCTGTAGCATATCATTCATTAATATATTTATAAATAAATTCTCAACTTTTCAGGTAGAAAATAAATCTCGAGACACTGATGCACCTTTCATGAAATCCGCACCGATGCTGGTGCATGGATATATTAACAACACACCGCAAAACAATATAATACACCGCATGGTGCATTCAATATTATAAACACACCGCAAAAATAGTGTAATAGACCTAACGGTGCGTGGGGTATTATAAACACACCGCAAAAGCGGTGTAATACACCGTACGATGCTTTCCTAGTTAAAGAGAGCACTGGTGCCCTATTTCAGATTTGGCGCACGGATTTAAAAAAATGTTTTCAATTTTTTACGACACAGAACTTGCGCGGTGCACTGTAATAATACAGAGCACCGGTGTGGTGGCGTATGCAGGGCGCACCGATAAAGAAAAATCCATTTTTTCAAAAATTCACACAATGGCTGAATGGATTGGGATCCGACTATGCAAGTCGTCCCGCGGGTTGGACGTCAATCTAAAATGAAAAACCCTAATTCTGAAATCACAGAAACAGGGAGAAGAAAGGGAAAAAACAAAAAAATGAAGGGTTCAGGGTAAAAATGGATAAAACTGCAGGAAAAAATAAAAAAACTGTAGAAAAAAGTAAAAAATAAAAATAAATAAATTTGATCACGAAATGGTTTGAAATTCTATGATAAAGGGTTTGAATTACCAAAGTTTTGGTTTCTGATTGTCTGAATACTGCTGTTCGAACGTATTTCGCCATCCATAGTGCCCTCGTGCTCTCTTGCTTAGGTCTATCTCCTGCAAAAATCTGACTAATTTTTTTTAGCAAAAATAGTGAAATAATGAAAAGTGTTTAGTATTTAAAGAATTATTTTATCAAATTAGATTTTTTGAAAATATTTTGCGGCCCATTTTTCAAATTTCCGTTTTTTTTTTTTAAACTTAAACAAAATAGAGTTACGTTTTTTTTTTTTTAATTTGCGTTTATTCGTTTCCGGTGTGCGGAAATGTGACACACCGCTGCATTATATTAATACAACGCATCGGGGCCTGTTAAGATGATAAGTGCACCTGACTTTCTAAATTTTTTTTGTTTTTGTTGTTGTATGTAAAATCATAGTAAAATAATGATAATTATAAAGTACACGAATTTATTTTCATTATTTTCTAAACTTTATATATATAAGATCATAATAAGATAATGATAATTATAAAGTACATGAATTTATTTTCATTATTTTCTAAACTTTATATTACAAAAATTCGTATTATTCTCGATTTGTTATTTTACAATTATTTGCAAATTTACAAATTTAAATATTTTAATAAAATCATTTCACATTAATACAATTAAAATTTTCACATTAATACAATTAAAATTTTACAAATTAATATTTTACATACAATTACATTAATTAAAATTACAATTACAATTAGAATTAAAATTACAGTTACAATTTTACATATAATTATATTTACAATTACAATTACAATTTTACAAATAATTTACAGACAATTCAATTAAAATTACAGTTACAAATACGATTACATTTACAATTTTACATAGAATTACATTTACAATTACAATTACAATTTTACAAATATTTTACATACAATTCAATTAAAATTACAATTACAATTTCTGAAATTTACATACAATTAGAATTATAATTACAATTTTATAATTTTTCATATATACAATTACAATCATTTCAAAATAAATTAAATATTACAATTACAATTAAGATTTTACATACAATTACACTTAAAATTACAATTAGTACAAATACAAATACAATTTTACAATTTTACATAGAATTAAAATTAAAATTACAATTACATTCACGACATAATATTTAATAAATATCATGGTTATTTAATAATATTAAAATTAATTAATAACATCATCACGATCATGATAACCATCATACAAACATCATATTCGACTCATAAACACATTCAATTAACATCAAATTAACATTATATATTAACATCATCACAACACAAACATCAAATATACATCTCAATTTAATGTCAAATAACTCATGCGCTTATCACATATACACATCTATCTGCAAGCTAAACATTAAATGAACATATCTAACATGACTAACAATATGTGCCACATCATGATGATCATTAACATGAAAATTAAGTACAACTGCAACATGAACATAAAATACATCGACCATATATATATAACTGAGTAATGTTAAAAATATACAACTGTAATATAAATGTCATGGATCAGGTGCTGGTGGTAGTATAACAACATCAATAACACTAGTACAAGTGGATGCGGCCTGCTCAGTAAAGCTGGGTGTAGCCTCGACAGTCGATGGTCAACTAACCTGCTCATGATCATGATGATCACTAGTACTGATGGATGCATCAACTGGTGGTAGTACAACATGATCAATATGAGGCGCAGTAGTAGTGGAGGCTTGCTTAGTCAATAGTACTCTAGCCTTGGCTGTCGATGGTCCAGCCTGCTCATGATGATTGTGACTAGTACTCATCATAGATGCTGCAGGCTGCTGACTGGACATGGCTGATGGTCCAGCCTCATCTCCATGATGACTAGTGTTAGATGCTGTAGTGGAGACTCATGCTGATCATCAGGCGCGCCACGAGGTGAACTATCACGAGATGCATTTGAGTCGCTGCTGGCGGACTGTCCATCACGTGCCGTAGCTCAACTACACCTATAGCTACGGACAATCCTCCTCAATCACGTAACAACTGTCGTAGTTCCTATGACATGCCGCATCAGGCCGTACATGTCACGCGACATGCCTCTCCACATCCGTAACAGTCTATCATCGCCCTGTGTCTCTCTGTAATGAGCGGGTCTGATGCCCGCATCTGAAATCAATCCACAGAGTTGGCTGCCCAACTCCATCCGGGCCTCAAACATCGGCCTACGAGGCTATCGAACAAAACTAGGTCTCATCTCTAGAAACCTCTCAAAAAATAAACAAAACAGCTCTGAAGCAAAAGGGAAGTTGACCCTCCCTTGTGCATGAGCACGACATCTATCTAAGGCCGTACAAAACTGTCGCAAAAAAATGGCAGACCACCTGACAAGTTGTCGCTGTTGTACTAAAGAATCAACGTAATATAAAAGCGAGCAACTAATACGTTTTCCGTCACTGGTGTTGTGCGAAATGATTGAAGCGATAATAGAGAGGCACTGCACGTCCTGTATACCAAAAGCACCTATACATAACTGACCTCCAGGTGCCTGAAACTCTGAAGGAGATAGTACATGTGCTCCAATGTATCTCTAGGAGTAAAATAACTGACTCCCTGCTATACAACCAATTGGCACGTCTGGGAATGATGGAAAATCCACCTCTCTCCTCGATAGTCTTGTAATAAAATAGATGTCCTCCTCAGTGGGTGTGTACCACTGGTCAAGACTAACCTGAAAAGCCTGTCGGTGGGCATTCCACCTGCCGATAAGATGTCTCAAAATCACACTATGGGCTTTTAGGCTGGAAATAACCTCCTGATAGAACTTGAGGAGGCCTACCTGCATAAGGATCTCCGAGGCATCTGCAGTAATAGGGCGAGGGCATCCATATCTCTCCCTCTCTCTCGCCTCCCATTGGCGAGTCATGTCATATTGTTCTACTTGTTGTTGCTGTTGTTGCTCATGTTCTCTCTGAATCATTGCCATATTAAATAAATTTTTTTTATTACAACAGAAATGTATTTATAAATATACATATATAATTTTTTTTGAAAAAAAGACAAACATACAAGTCGGTGCTCCATAAAAAAAATCACGCACCGGTGCCGATGCGTCCTAATATTTTAGCGCACTGTCCCCGGGGCCCCTAATGAAACAGACCGCACCAGATCCGATGCAGATGTTTATTTTTCAAGCACCGTGGACTGTATATAATTTAGAATAGCGGTGCACTGACTGAAATATACGCCCTGATCCGTATAGTTGTGTCAGTGCACCGACTTCATGACAATGACATAGTTGACGGTGTGGTCTTTTACCAGGCCGCATCGTTGACCCTCTCGAAATTCAAAATGCGGTGCGCTGACATAAACCGGGGCGGAAAATAGAGTCAACACACTGCACTGTGATTGCCGAGGTCAACGGTGCACCTGGATAAATGAGCGCACAGCCTTTTTTATTTTTTATTTTTAGTTTAAAATTTTTCAGGGCCCCTTTTGGCACCGCCCCGAAAACAGTGCGGTTACCGTTAGCACCGGTAGCAGTGTTGCCTGTAAATTTTACAGGTAGCACCGCTATCTGGTGCGATCCGAATAGCTCGAGCGCACTGCGCGACATTTTTTTTTTTTTTGAAGTTTATTTCAATTTCTAATCAGCTAAAAGGCTTAATTATAGAAAAACTAGAAAAATAATTGTAAATTTTGCGGTTGAGGAGGCATATTGGCTGTAAAATTTGGAAAATAAAATTTGCCGACTATTTTTCAAAATGCAAGCTAGAGATTGGTGGCCAATGCAGAGCAACAGTGCGTGTAATGGGTGTAATGAGAGCACCAATTTCAGGGCGGCTCAGAAATAAGGAAATAGCACTGGGGCTTGAGAGCTCTGGAGCACTGAGGAAAGTGAATAATGAAGTTTTTTGGCCGTAATTTTTTTTAATTAACCTTGTTTCGATGCGCGGGGTTTTATAAGCGCACCGGTGTTGTTAAATGAAACTGCACCGGGCGGTATCAATTTTGGTGCGTTGTTTATAATGCGCCAGGCGTTTCCCTAACCACGCACCGAGATGTTTCAGTTTCCGTGTGCAAATTTGATGCTGCACCGAGGCGGCATAATGGTAAAGCACCGGTGCGTAATAGTTGCAAAGCACCGATTTTTTGGCCCTATATATATATATATATATATTTTAATTTTTTATAACGCTATTCCAGTGCGTGAGGTTTCAGGCGCATCGGTGCTCTTAGAGAAGAATGCACTGGCTCGTTTCTGTTTTGGCGCGGTGTTTTATGATGCACCGGTGCGGAAGAGTATTGACGCCCCAGTGCGTTATAGTAATTGGACACCCCGGTGGTGTGTGTACTTCGAGCACGCTGTCCGGTGTGCCAATGTTCAATGCATACCAGGTGCATTCTATCTGGTATTGTGTGCAGGTAATTGATAGCCTAGGGAGCAGAAAGCGAAAAAACTGGGTTTTTTGTCGTAATTTTTATTTTATTTTATTTATTTATTTTTTAAATTTAACCCTTTACCGGTGTGCGTTGTTTATGGCGCATCGGTACTGTTTTACTCTGGCTTGCTTTTGATTAGTTTGTGTTTTATGATTTTTATGATGCAGGGTGGTTTCGGTGTTGGCATTGTGTTTTATAATGCCAGCCTTCGGACGAGTTGTGAGGCACGGTGCTCTATTATATTATGATGCACCGGGAGGTGTGTATGGAGTGCCTGGTCATGCAGTGTGCCAATGATTTGTACTGTATAGGTGCTTTATTTTTGGGAAACCTTGAGGGCGAGTTTTAACGATAAGAGCAACGAGGAAAAAATCATAAACCCTCTACCCGTAACCTCCTCTAGTAACCTCCCCATGATCCAAATTTATGCAAGAACGCAACAAAATACCCATATAACCATAAATAAAAAGATGCAGTGGAAATTACACTTAATTTCATTAATATCAAAGAACTGAAATTTTTTTACAGACGGAATGGAAATAAACTAGCTAGGGCACTGGTAGCTTATCTGTAAGAAGAGATGTGGTGGCTACAGGCCTCTAAAATATGTTACAATGAGGCTCTAGGGCCTGTTTATTATTGAGAAACAATGGAAAACCCTAAACATCCAAAACCTAACCCTAGGAGATGAAGCACCAAAACTATGGGCCCCGTTTGGGTAAATTGGTACATCAACTTCCCGTGGATGTAAATTTGGCATGTGATCTTCATTTGACGTGAACCATACCTCGTTAGAAAGATCTATCCGAGGACTAAAAATTTTGAGTGAGAAACATAAATCTGCTTACTAATCCATGGAGCCATTTTTCTCTCGGTTTTCCCAAAAAACGTCATTTAGGGCCTCAAAACCGCTCCGGAAGTTCAGGACCTGAAAAACTACTAAAAATAGTAAGTTGTGCAGGCGAAAAGAAAAAATGAAAGACGATGGTGGGGGCCCAAGTGGAATAGGCGAGTGACCACCAATATCCACCTGGATCATTCCTCCCCTCTTAGGAAGCAATGGTCCCCATTGCGTTAAGTTCCTCCATGAGATGAGGAAACTTCCGTTGAACTTGGTCCCTAGTGAACCACTTTCCTTGGTGCAGGAGTTGACGGCTTGACAACCGGAAATACGATTGGATGCCATTCCGCGAGTGTTCTTGATTTTCATGTCCATGATACAATCGCGGGCGCTTGTTCCATGCGATGCAGGTTTAACTACGGTGGTGTGAGTTGTTTTGTACAATATCAGAGGTGTCCGGTAGAGTGGAAGTAAGGACGAAGGCGGTCCACATTGAATACTGGGTGTAGAGCAAGGAATGGTGGAATATTGAGCTCGAAGGCATTGTTCCCTACAACCTTGGTGATGGTGTGCGGCGTGTCGAGTGGGCGAAGCTTACGGAGGTGGGGTCCGGTGGCGCTCATACTGCAAATGTAGCCACACTTTGTCGCCCACCTAGACATTATGTGGCACCCGATTTTGATCATGGCGTTGCTTGTACTTAGCATTAGCTCTGTCCAATATTTCATGAACCTATTGGCGGATGTTTTGAATGCGCTCAATGAAGCTATTTGATTTGTCAAATTTTGACTGGACATGAGCCGAATCGGCCTGAGTAGCCGCAAATGGAATGGCTACGTCAATGGGACATAGTGGCTGGAATCCCAAGCCCACCTGAAATGGGCTGTGGCCGATTGAGTTGTGGAGATCTCGGTTATAAGCGTGTTGTATACATAGGGGAGGTTCTCGTCCCATGTGCGTGGATGCTTGGAATTTTACATGTGCGGGAATGTGTCAGTGTTCTTTATTGAAGACCTCTATGCAGCCATACGGTGGGGATGGAAAGTTGTGGACTTAGTGAGCTTGGTGTCCGGCGATGACGGTGCAGGGCCAAATGTCTTTGAACACAGCATCACTCTCCGATATGATAGACTGTGGGATCCCAAAGTGCACCCACATTCGTTCAAAGAAGAGTTTAGCAGTGGCTTCTGCTGTGATATTCTTCTTACAGGCCGCCATGATGGCCATCTTCGAGAATCTGTCAACGACCACGAAAACACAGTCATTTCCATTCTTAGTAGAAGGCAGGCCCGACATGTAATCCATTGAGATGGATTCCCACGGTCGACTAGGGGTAGGTAGTGGAGTATATAGGCCTTGCTTCTTGATGGTCGGTTTGGCAATGGCACAAGCAGTGCAGGATCTGATGTGCTTCTCGACATCCTTTCGAAGGTTTGGCCAATAGAAATACTTCTGCAGGATTGCTACTATTTTCTCGACCCCGAAATGCCCAGCGACTCGACTGTAGTGTGCTTCCCATATCATCTTAGCACGCTCGCTTGAAGGAACACAAAGGTGTCCCATGTGACATAAAAGTGCATCTTGGAGGTGAAAATTTGGAACTTGCGTACCCTCCAAGAGTGCCTTGTAAGTTTGGCCGAATTCTGGGTCACTCTCATAGAGAAGCGGCCAATCAGAAGTCTCGTGCCCACAAGAGTTGAGCACAGTGGTGAGCGCCACGATCGGTGGTCGGCTGAGGCAGTCTGCAAAATTATTGGTGCTACCCTTCTTGTACTTTATGTTCAAATGAAACTGTTGCAGATATGTGGACCACTTCTGATGGCGATCATTCTGCAACTTCCCTTGTGTCTGTATGAACTGCAGGGGCCGGTGGTCTGTGTGGATGATTGTTTCCTTCCCCCAAATGTAATGCTTCCATTGTCGACAGGCTTGCACAATGGAATACATTTCTTTGTCATAGGTGGGATACTTGCGAACTGTCTCAGACAATGTCTCACTGTGATATGCCACTGGATGTCCCTGTTGAGTAAGAACTGCCCCAATAGCATAGTCGGAGGCATCTGTCTCGATCTCAAATGGCTGTTGCAAGTCTGGTAAAGTGAGCACTGGGGCAGAACAGAGGCGGTTTTTCAGTTCTGTGAACGCCTTCTGTTGAGGTTCCGACCAAAAAAATTTTGCTCTTGCTCCTCCCTTGGTGACTTGACTCAAGGGCCAAGTGATATGAGAGAATCCCAACACGAACCTCCGGTAGAAATTAGCAAGACCCAGAAAGCTGCGAAGCTCTGTTATAGTGGTTGGGGCTGGCCAATCCCGAATGACTTGGATCTTGGCTGGATCCACATGCACCCCCCTTTCATCGATAATGTATCCCAGATATTGAACCTGGGTCATGCCAAAAGTGCACTTCTCCAAATTGGCACACAACTTGTGTTGCCGCAGTGTTTGGAGGACTTGTCGGATGCGGTGAAGGTGCTCTTCCCAAGTCTGGCTGAAGATCAGAATATCATCCAAGTACACCACTACAAATGAGTTGGTGAATGGCCGCAAGATGTCATCCATCATCCTCATGAAGGTGGTGGGAGCATTCGTCAACCCGAAAGGCATGACCAACCATTCGAAAAGGCCTTCCTTGGCTTTGAAGGCAGTCTTCCACACATCGGAGGGTTCAATTGGTACTTGGTGATACCCAGACTTCAAGTCGATCTTGCTGAAATATTTCGCCCCTTTGAGTTGGTCCAGAAGGTCATCAATCTGTGGGATTGGGTACCTATTCCAGATAGTGATCTTATTCAGCGCCCGATAGTCAATACAGAGTCTCCACGTCCCATCCTTCTTCTGTACCAACACGATTGGGCTCCCACAGGGTGATGAACTTGGTCGGATGTGAACTTTCTGTAGTAGCTCCTGAATCTGCCTCTTGATTTCATCGTTCTCTAGAACAGAGTGCCGATAGATCGGTCGATTGGGTAGCGGTGCACCTGGGGCCAGATCAATTGGGTGCTTGACCTGACAGTGCAGAGGAACCCTTGTGGGTGAGGTGAAGATGTCCTCGTACTCCTCCACATCCTTGTCCATTTGTTGTTGTCGTACAGAGGAGCCCTGTCTAGAGGTCGTGGCCACATTCTTCTTCTTGCCCTGGGGGCAGATCATTAGGAAAATGAATTTCCTGGTTTCGGAAATGAGCTTACTGCATTGTTTTGCAGTAACCAAAGAGATAGCGGCAGGAGGTGGTACCTCTGATATCCAGTACAACTTATTTCCCAAAGTAACAATAACAATGCAAGGTCGAGACTCATACATAGCATGACGCTTCCACAAGTATGGTTGTCCTAATAATATATCAGAAACATCAATAGGAGCAACATCACATAATACCTCATCCGTGAAGGGCTTGATGCTATAGGGAAGGTGGCACTACTGGCTGACGCGGAGATCTCGTCCTTGGTGAAGCCACCCGATGGTGTATGGATGTGGGTGAGCTGTGGTCGGCAAGCCCAACCGCTTCACGATGTCTGCTGAAATGAGGTTCTTTTGGCTCCCATTGTCGACAATGAACTGTACCGAGGAGCCCTTTACCCACATCTAGGAGTGGAAGAGACGTTCCTCCTCCTCTGGATCTTCCGGTTCCTCCTTCTGGATCTTTGAAGTGGCAATAGTTGTGTTGGGCTCCGCATCAATAATCTGTTTCCCTTTTTCATTCCCCTTGTCAGGTTCTGATTCAGAGTCGGATCATGCATCTGACTCAAAAGCCCTGATCTCAGCCACTAGCGACTGCTTGGCCTGACACTCACTTGTGTTGTGAGTGGAGCTCTTATGGAACTCACACCACTTTCCCGTGTCCTTCTTTGGCTTTACGGTGTTGTTATTTTCTTGTGGCTTTGACAAGTTGTCTTGAGCCGCCATGCTTTGGCTTTGTCCTTTGTTCTGCGGTTTGGGAGCACCTTTCCCTTGCTTTTGATTCGAAGATCCAAAGTCTCGCTTCTTCTGTTTGAATATCTGCTCAATCTTGGCAGCATACCGGTATGCTGTACCAAGCGAGGAGATGTTGAGGAACTCCATTTCCTCCTGAATGTATCTGTGCAGACAAATGCGATACTTTAGCACTAGATGTTTCTCTGAATCTTTGATACCCAACTTTGTGCGCAAGGTATGGAATAGATTCGTCAACTCATGCACATCTTGATCCCTTTGTTTTCACAGCGTGGTCCATTGTATGTTCTTGTCCTCATAGCTCCCCACGAGATAGTACTGTTCCTTGATGGCATCTCGGAAAGAATTCCAAGTTGGTACGACCGAGAACATAGAGAGTTCTGTCTGGTCCTTGTTCTCACAGTAGGTTTCCCACCAGTCCTTGACATGGGGGGTAGCTTTGAGGAGTGCAAAAATAATTTTCTCCCGATCAGAAAAGTCATGAACCGAGAAATATCCTTCTAATAGATTCAACCATCTATCTACGACATATGCATCTATTTGACCCTCAAATATGGGAATGTAAAAATTTACTTGTACCTTAAAAGGAGTCGCACCTCCAGAGTGGGTGCTGGATGCAAATGCGCCAACAGTGGGCAGCCGTTGAAGGATCTGGGCAAAGTTATCCATCATCGCGTTCCTTTGTTTTTCGAGGGCCTCCTAGAGAAATATTTTGATAGGATCTCCTGCTCCCTCATCTTTCTTTTCGTCCCCCATGGGCATCCATCAGGGTTTGCGAGGCTGATCTTGCAAAGGTTCCACCAGATCGAGCCCTAACTCCTTATACCCCGACCTCGTTGGGGACATGCAAAGAAGGATCGAGAAAAAGCAGACTACTCTGATACCACTGATCCGGATTTATGCAGGAACGCAACAGAATAAACATATAACCATAAATACAAAGATGCAGCGGAAGAATCACTTCATTTCATTAATATCAAAGAAATGAAATTTGCTTATAGACAGAATGGAAATAAACTAGCTAGGGCGCTGGTAGCTATCTCTGAGAAGAGATGTGGCGGATATAGGCCTTTGGAATGAGTTACCATGAGGCTCGAGGGTCTATTTATTATTTAGAAACAATGGAAAACCCTAACCCTAGGAGATGAAGTGCCAAAAATATGGGCCCCATTTGGGTAAATTGGTGTTTCAACTTCCCGGGGACGTAACTTTGGCATACGATCTCCGTTTGACGTGAACCATACCTCGTTAGAAAGATCTATCCGAGGACTACAAATTTTGAGTGAGAAAAATCGGTCCATTGACCCATGTTGCTCTCGGTTTTCCCAAAACATGTCATTTAGGGCCTCAAAAAGTATCCGGAATTTCAGGACCCGAAAAACTACTAAAAATAGTAAGTTGTGACGAAACTGAAAAACTGAAAGAGACAATGGTGGGGCCCCAAGTGGAATAGGCGAGTGACCACCAATATCCACCTGGATCACCTCTGCTAGAAACAGATGTATGGGGTATTATTATTTGTGGTTCCTCAAAAACATCCATTAGAGGGTATTTTCCTTGTAGTGATGCCAGTTAGATTCTTCACAATTAAAGACAGAGAGGTGTATAATGATAATATTAAGGATTAATAAGAATTTCAATTTTTTTTCTAATAATAGTATACAATAGATGAGTGAGGGCACCAACCCTTTTAATGAAATAGGCACCAACCTGTTGCCAAGCACTGACTTGGACTTTGATGAGGCTTCGACCTCTAGGGCTTTGACCCTATCTGCTCAAGGCACCAACCTTGTGTTTAGGAGCTCCTACTCCAAGGACACCAATCCTTCTTTGCCTGGTTTAATAGAGAATGTGAATAGTGCTTACTTGAATGTTCTTGACATATTCATCACTGTATTATTTCTTCCAAAATTCTTCTCTGACTTCACTGTCGAATCTCTTCACTTGTCCAAAACTCCAAATGTTCCATTGTCCAAAGCCTTCAAATTTTGACTTGTATTAGTCTCCAGCTATCATCATTTCAGGCTTTCAATGTTGACTATTTACTAGCATCAACCCCTCCACAATTGTACTGTTAATCTTCCACATATCCTTCAAGACCTTATCCGGGCCAAAGTCTTGTAGTTGGTCCGAGGCTGCAATAGGTGAGGATCCTGTAGCTTGGTCCGAGGCCTCAACTCCGTAGTCCGAGATTTAGATCATTAGCCCAGTCCAAATATATCTCTGTCCTTCAACAATTACACTTCTTATCACGATCAAGGCAATAGTTCACAGATCCGAGGTTTATAGGGATAAGATACTGAAGTTGTATAACACAGTTCTGAGCCCTTATTTTAATGATCTAATATACACACACACACACACACACCACTGTCTGGGCTAGATCTGAACTGTTGTAAGTATTTTCCACACCACAGATCCTTAAAAAACACCACTGTATACACCACTGTCGAGCTGCTGTAGGTATTTTATACACCACAAATCCTTCAAAAAGACCACTATATATACCACTGTTCGAGCTAGATCTGAGCCAGATCTGAGATGTCCAAGGACGTTCAAATTTTATTGCTTTCCAACACCGAGTTCACAGGTGAGGGTCTGTCATAGATTTACTTGAGCTCCAGTTTAGTGATGAGCTTTGAAGATAGGTTTGTGGCACTACTCCACAAGTCCGAGCTCTAACTGAGGCTGCAATGATAGAAGGTTCGAGCTAATCCAAGCCACAGATTTAGCCTTATATTTCTCCTTCCTCGGCCTCCTTTAGTTCTCGAGGTGTGAACTTGTTTTCTTCTCTGAATTGTCCTTGACTGAATTTAATGTCTAGAAATTAAGGTTTGACGTTGTATTTATACGATTTTGACTTTAAAATGAAGGGACACATATTTTTGGAGGTAGGCCGACATGAAGGACAAGCATAGGTCGGCTCACTACTAAGGTTATTTTTTCTTGATTTAAAAATTCCATAACTCATCAACCGCTTGGAGTTTCTGGCCAAGTGAGAGCTCGTTAGAAAGCTAAAATTATGCTCTAAAAGATAGTGTAGGTTTCATAGTGAAATTCTGCCTCCAAGGTAGCAAAATTTATTTTTCTTTATAACTGTCCTTGAATATTTATGTGTAGAAAGTGATTGGGACAGCAATAGGTCATCTTCATTGTTAGGATTATCAATCATAGGGTCATAGTCTGGCTTCTCCTTCATCAACCTGTTGCCATCAATGACAACTTGGATTAACAATCTCCCCCTTTGTCATTGGATGGCAATATTTTTCTTCTCTCCCCCTTTGACATCAATGGCAATGGGGTGCCAAAGTGCTCCCCCTAACATACTGTACCCCTGACATGTTGCTTGATTTAATGTGATGCAAGAGCAATGACCCCCATCTTTTCACGAAGATACTCAAATGCTTCTCGTGGAATGGGTTTTGTAAAGATATCAACAATTTTCTCTTTTGTATTGATGTATTCCAACATGATATTGTGTTCAATAACTTGTTCACGGAGAAAGTGGTATTTTATTGGAATATGTTTGGTCCTCGAGTGCATCACCAGATTCTTTGAGAGACTGATGGTGCTAGTATTGTCACAAAAAATAGTAATTGGTTGCTTAGTTTCTATGTTGACATCTTTCAAGGCTTCCTTCATCCACAAAATTTGTGTACAACAATCAACAACAGCTATATATTCGGCTTTAGCTGTAGAAATGGATATATATGATTGTTTTTTGCTAAGCCAAGATACAAGACAATCGCCCATAAAGAATGCATTTCCACTGGTACTTTTTCGATCATCTACGCTTCCGGCCCAAACAGTATCAGAGTAAGCTGTCACAATAAGAGTTGAACTCTTAGGATACCAAAGACCGAAATCAATCGTTCCTTTCAAATATCTGAGAATTCTCTTTACATCTACTAGATGGGATTGTTTAGGACTTGACTGAAATCTTGCTACCATTCCTACTGCTTGCATAATATCTAGTCTTGTAGAAATTAAGTATTGGAGAGCTCAAATTATTGACCTGTAAAGAGTTGCATCTATGAGAGGGGTATCATCTTCTTTGCTTAATTTACAATCTGTGGTCATCGGTGTGCTCATAGGTGCACAATCTTCCATCCCATATCTTTTGAGCATGTCTTTAAGATATTTCGCTTGAGATATAAACCTGCCTACAAAGGTTTGAGATATTTGTAGCCCAAGAAAGTAAGACAACTCACCAATCATTGACATTTCGAATGTTTTGGACATATTTAGAGAAAATTCATGGCTCATCTCATCATAATTGCTAGCAAAGATCAGGTCATCAACGTATACAAGAGTGATCAAAAGTTTTTCCTTGTCCATTTTCATGTAGATATTTCCACCAGCTACTCCCTTTTTGAAACCTTCTTGTCGCAGATAGTGATCCAAATTTGCATACCATGTTCTAGGGGCTTGTTTTAATCCATACAAGGCTTTTTTTAGCTTGCATACAAAGTCCTTCCCTTCGGAAAGATCAAATCCTTCTGGTTGCTCCATGTAAACCTCTTCCTTGAGATATCCATTCAGGAATGCTGATTTTACAGCCATTCGATAAACCTTGAATCCTTTTGAGCAAGTAAATGCTAAAAAAATTCTTATGGCTTCCATTCGAACTACGGGTGCAAAGGTTTCTTCGAAGTCAATTCCTTCAATTTGCGAGTATCCTTTGCAGACAAGTCTGGCTTTATTTCTGATGATTTGTCCATCTTCATTCATCTTGTTTTTGAATACCCATTTTGTTCCAATTATATTTTTATCTTTTGGGCGAGGTACCAGTTCCCAAGACTCATTTTTTTCGATTTGAGACATTTCTTCTTCCATGGCCTTTATCCAATAAGGATCTTTGCTTGCTTCAGAATTTTTTTTAGGTTCTATTAAAGATAATAGAGCCACATCATCTTTTCTTGGGGTGCTTATAATCCTTCTTCGAGTTTGGATTCCTTCATCTATATTTCCGATGACCTGTTCTTCTGGATGATATCTCTAAAAAAACTTGATCTTTGAGGGAGTTTGTGAAGATTCACTTTGAGGTTCTTCATTCTCCTCTTATTTTTTAGGTTCTTCTTCTTAAGTTTGTTCAAAGAAAGGCTCAAATTCATGATCCTAAATTTATTTATTTATTTATTTATTTATTTTTTTTTAAATTATTATTTTATTTTATTTTATTTATTTATTTTTATTTTTATTTATTTATTTATTTATTTTGTTTTTTATTTTATTTTTATTGTTATTATTATTATTAATTTTTTTTTAATTATTTTTTTTATTTTTTTATTTTATTTATTTTATTATTATTAATTTTTTTTAATTTAGTTTAATTAATTAATTAATTTAATTTATTTTTATTTTTATTTATTTAATTTTATTTAATTTTATTTTTTAATTTTTTAATTTTTAATTATTTTATTTTATTTTATTATTATTATTATTATTATTATTATTATTTAATTTAATTTAATTTTTTAATTTATTTATTTTTATTTTTATTTTTATTTATTTATTTTATTTTATTTTTTAATTTTGGTTTTCAAGTTCCTGTGGTTATTTTTTACTGAAGAGTTTGCCGGATTATCCACAGTCTTACGAAACACAGTCTTAATCATAGTCTTACGAAACACTTGCCGGATTTTTTTTTTAATTTTTTAATTTTTTATTATTTTAATTAATTAATTAATTAATTTATTTTTATTTTTATTTATTTTATTATTATTATTATTATTATTATTAATTTTATTTTATTTTATTTTATTTATTTTTATTTTTATTTTTATTTATTTATTTATTATTATTATTTATTTATTATTTTTTTTCTGGAAGGCCTTCATCAATCTTCACATAATTCTTTCCACTATTCTTCATAGACGATTGTTGTAACATTTGCAGGCTTCGCTCTTAGTGGAGTATCCAAGAAATATTCCTTTGTCAACTCTAGAATCAAATTTACCTGGTGAGTCATCATTTATTTTTATGAAACATTTGCTTCCAACAACCCTGAAATATTGTACTGAAGAAGGTCTTCCTTTCCATAATTCATAAGGAGTCTTTTCATTATTAGGTCTTAGTTGAGTTTGATTTAAGGTATAAACTGCGGTGCCAACTGCTTCTCTCCAAAATTTTGGTTGCAAATCAGCTGCTAGTAGCATTGTCCTTTCCATTTCTTGAATGGTTCGGTTCCTTCTTTCAACTACTCTATTTTTCTGGGGTGTCATAGCAGTAGAGAGTTATCTTTCGATTACGTGCTCTTTACAAAATTCATCAAATTATTTTGAGGTGAATTCTCCTCCTCTATCCATTCTAAGACATTTAATCTTAGAATCTTTCTCATTCTCAATGACAGCCTTAAGATTCTTAAAACATTCAAATGCTTGGGATTTATATTTTATGAAATATATCCACATAATTCTAGTATAGTCATCAACAAATAGAGAAAAGTACCTTTCACCTTGAAGAGTGGGAGTTCTAGTTGGCCCACACAAGTCTGCATGAATGATTTCCAGAGGTTTTGTTGTTGAGAACTCCTTAGTTTTGTGGCTAGTTCTAGTTTGATTTCCATGTTGGCACGAGCCACATACAACTTGATTTGGTTTGCACATTTTTGGAATATCCCTTACTGCATTAATTTTGCTGATGTTGACTAGGTTATCAAAACTTGTATGCCCCAATCCCCTGTGCCATAACCAACTTTCATCTATTTGACTTAAGTAACATTTATCTTCTTGGATTCTACTGAGAATATAAACATTATCTAGTGTTCTTACTCCTTTTACCACAAGTTCTCCCGAGGATGAGTCTCTTATTTCACAATTTTTTGTACTTAAGACAACATTATTTCCTTGGTCACAAATCTGGCTAACACTTAAGAGATTGTGTTTGAGCCCTTCTACTAGCAAGGTATTTTAAGCCTTTCCTAGTCCATTGACAAGGGTAGTAGTTCCTTTTCCAGTGATTTTAGCGGATCCACTTCCAAAGGATGCATTTCCATTTTTCTTGTTTAATGAGATGAACTTCTTTTGGTCACCTGTCATATGTCTTGAGCATCCACTATCCACGAACCAATGATTTTCTTCACTATGAGCACATAGAGCTAGGCCACATTTATCAGTTTTGAGATTTACGTTTTTAGCTTTCTCCCTTTTGAGAGGGCAACTTTGTTCATTATGATCATAATTATCACATAACGAGCAAGATGGATCAAACTTAGCCAAAGGATCAAAGGAATTGTAAGTTTTGATTTTTCCTTGCTCTTTAGGACCACGTAGTTGGTTTGTTTGATCATTCAATCTTGGTGCTTCATTCTTATGAGCCTTGCAATGCTTAGCTTGATGCCCAAAGTTTTTACAATTGTAACAATGCCCAAGAAAAATAGTTTGATACCTGTTGTAGTATCCATAGCTTGAACCAACATTCTTCCTTGGAGTTGCTCTTTCTTCAATTCTTGGTTTTGAGATGGGACTTTGTTCCTGACGAGATGACTGTTCTTCTTTTGGATGGCAAGAGAGTACATCAACATAACTTCTAGCATTATTCTTTGTACTTGATGATTCTCCTTTGAAACCAATTCCAGACTTGTCATGTTGAGGTTTTTGAGTATTAAGAATGTTGTCAAGAGCTAGAGAGCTTTGCCAACTCCTTTTAACTTGCTCTAATTCCTTTCTTAGAGATATTATTTCAGCTTCACGTTTTTCGCAAATATCATCCTTCTCTTTTAGCTTAATTTTCAAGAAGTCTTCCCTTATTTTTGCTTCCTCTCTTTCTATTTTGAGAGAAATTATCTTCTTTTGTAGATTCTCATTTTCTTCAATGACACTCATTAGAAAACTATCCATGTTTCTTTCATCTTCTAATTCTGAGTCATCATCATTTGTAAATGCCATGAGTAACGTTTCTTTGCTTCCAACATAATCACTTTCCTCATCTGATTCATCATCACTTTCTTTGTAATGACGCACATTTCTAGTTGATTTATTTTTTATGACTACAAATTCATCTTCATCAGACTCATCTTGTTTGGAGAAGAAGTTCTTCTTATTAAACCCTTTCTTTTTGTAAATCATTCTTTTAGAGTCTTTTTCATCATCACTATCATGTTTATGAGGATATTTTGCAGCATAATGACCTATTCTTCCACAATTGAAACAAATAAGAGGGTACTTACCTTTTAGCTTAGATCCCCTTTTTAGTCTTCGTACAAATTGAGCTAACTCATTTTCAGTTTCAGATTCATCATTAGGGGAATTTTGAAGTCTAAAATGGGCCTCCTAAGGAAATAATAAAATAATAGCTAAACCAATAAAATAATATTTATGAATTTGCAATTTACTTTTTGCACCAATATCCATGTAACCATAGTTAAATTCAATTCAAAAGTTGTACCAAAATAAAATTATTAAAAAAATTGTATTGATGTGACTATAAATAAGAATGAGATTTTCAAGAAAAAGTCATTATCATTGAACAATTAATGCATTTGTCCTTTGTACTTAAATAACTTAAAATAAAATATAAATATAAATTTATAAATTCTTAATTATATTATATGATATTAATTAAAGTTTATATTATTAAAATTGTATAATAACATGTAATTAATATAATATATAGAAATAATATAATATAATATAATAAATGTATAGGGATATGCATTGTTTCTTTCAAGAAATATGAAATGACAATAATATTATTTTATTCAAAAAATGTGAAATGACATTTGTTATGAGTACTTTACTTTGACTTTAAAAGTAGTTAGAGCACTACCATGGTTAACCATGAATTTTTATCCACCATTGATAATGTGACAAGTATTTTTTCCGAAGGCTTTGTTGTTGCCATTAAACTATTGATAAATAATTTATGACTTGGAGTTTTCTTTTCAATGAAGTCTTAGTTTTTGCATAGTTTACGCAAAGTTCAAGTCAACGTTGAGTCCACGGTGAGATATTTAAAGTGTATTTTCATTATTTTCCAAACCGGATAAAAGAGTTTATGAATTTTAATTATTTTATATTATTAAGCAATAAAGATTTATTAAAGTCATTAAATTCAAAATTTTAGACAATTTTTATTTATTTAATAAATAAATAAAGTTTTATAGTCACACAAGTATTTCCATGCACATGGAAAACGGATTAGAATAATTATTGTTATTGAATAACTTAATGTTGGAAGCAATGGCACTAAAATTTAACAATCATTATCCATTTTATAGAATATTACAAGTGAGTAAAAAAATTTAAAAAAATCTAGGATAGCATGATGTTGTATTGAATTTACATATAATTAATAAAAAGGTTAATTAATAAATAATTTATAATTTATTTTGCTTTTCTAGAATAAATACTCTAATTCATAACAAATATGCTTTGGCTTCAATTTGTTATTCACTAAACTTATTTAATCAAATGGAATTTTATTTTTATTTGGAATTTTTATTTTTGTTTTTCATTATTATCAATCATTGCGTCAAGAGGCGCATCTACAGCCCCATATGACCCCGATGTCAGGTGTGTCACGTCCTCAATGTCGGCTTAAATTTCAAATTAAAATAAAAAATAAAAAATAAAAATCGGGTCGGCTTAACAAATAAATTTTAAGAATCGTATAAATAAACAAAATTCGTTTTAAAACAACTCAGCTCTAATTCACATAATTCCAAGCTCCAAGCATTTCTGCGGCGTAACTCAGCTCTAATTCACGACTCTAATTCCAAGCTTCAAGCATTTCTGCGACGTAAGCAGTTCTGCGGCATTTCGAACTGTAAGCACTGGAGCTGGAGTTCACTCAGGTAATGTATAAAAATTGAAACTTGACTTCATTCCAATTATATTCGTATTGCTGGAAGAGTAAATTTTGAACTGGGTAATGTATAAAAATTCATGGCATTTCACTCCACCTTCATATCGGGCCTTGGTGTGAAGGCAATGAAAGGAACAACACCGATTGGACAGTTTGGAAGGAATGTGCATGAATTTTGGATGAAGTAAACTACCGCCTCCATCTCTGTGTACATTTTGAAATAAAGGCAATCCCCCACTGCAACACACCCAAACGATCTATCACTCGGGTTATTCATGTTAAAAAACGGATTCACTGTTCGACGCATTCTGGAAATATCTTTCTAGTTTGTATCTGCGTCCTTATTAAACTCCCATATAATCATCTCTTCTTCTACATGTGTTTGGATTGGCGTCCCCTCCACGAATAGAAATCCCGACCCGCCTTCGTGATGTGATTCAGGAAATTCCACAAATATGGACGTCCCATCAACCATGTTGAAACCCATAATGCCCGGGGTTAAAACATTGTCATCGCCGTCCTCGTCCCCGCTGGCCACCATTAAACAATCGAAATAACCTCCGGAAAATACCAGGACTTCTTCGTATTGCTGGAAGAGTAAATTCTGAGAATAGGGTTTACATGACTTCTTCATATTGTTGTTACTGTTTTATGTTTTTTCATTAAAATTGATAATACAATCAATTTAATGCAAAGTAGCATTCCCATTGTTTTATGATTTTGGTTTTTTCATTAAAACACAATTAATTTAATGAAAAGATGAAGTTTTGTATGTTTTCGGTTTTTTCATTAAAGCACGATTAATTTAATGAAAAGATGAAGTTTTGTAGGAATATGCAGAATTATTAATATTTATAAATATTAATATTAATATAAATATAAATATTAATATAAATATTTATAAATATTAATATTAATATTAATATTTATTACTCATATTTAATTTATAGTAATTTTATAAATATTAATATAAATATTTATTACTCATATTATTATAAATATATTTGGTGATCATAAAAATGAAATAATTAATATATTAAATAACAAATATATTAATATTTTATAAATATTAATATATAAATATTTATATTAATATTTAATGTCCAAATTTTATCAAACATAATTTACAATATTGCACGTGTACAACAATTGCTTTATAGACATAGAAAGAGTATTAAATATTTTGTAGTTAGATATTTGATATTTTGTAGCTAGGTATTAAATATATATATATGGTTAATTGATGTGTTTGGTTTTTTTGTACAGGAATATAATATCATGGGTACTAGTAATGGGGAAACTAATAATAACAATATTGAAGAAATGAAAAGTGTAAAGAGAGAAAGAGTTAAAAGACAAGGATCAAATATTATGAAACAAGTAATTGAAATCGAAAGAGAGCAGAAGAGGGTAGAAAAAAATGAGTAGCGAAGATTGCGAAGACAAAATATGACTGATGATCAAAGGGAAGAACAACGAAAGAAGGAACGTGAAAGAAAAAGGCGGCAACGAGAAAGACAAAATGAGGATGAAAGGGAAGCAGAACGAATCAATAAATCTCAAAGAAAAAGAATGAAATTTGAAGAAATGGATGAGGACGAAAAGGAAGAACATAGAAGAAAACAAAGACAACAATATGTAAGATCACATAGAAAAAGACAAATCGAAGGTCGTAGTGATCTAGGGCCAACAATTGAGGCTCATTCTCCTATAAGTATGAATCTACAAAATCATCAACCAATGGAGCAATGTGACGATGAATGTGAAATGATTTACAATGTACCAGTGGAAGATGAAGTTATTGCATATAAAAGATTTCGTGAAAGAATTGATAAATTAGGTCATCCTCAAATGTGCCATGTGTGTGAGGAGTCGTATCCTGGCATTCAAGTGGTGACTACAAAGACTGGTCCAATGTGTACAAGATGTAAACAAGAGGGTAATAAACATAGATTTTCATCACAAAATCATATGAATCCGGGGTTGCAGCCTTTGATCCTTGGAAGTCTACACAAGTTGAGGAAATGTTGATAGCAAGAGCGAGTCCAATTTTGTAGGTAATGCATTCAATAGGTGGCCAATACAAATATAGAGGACACACAATCAGTTTTCCTCAAGATGTTAAAGATGTTGCCAATAAATTGCCTCGACATATTAAAGACTTGGATTTAATGATGGTGGTGCGAAAAAAAGGTCAGCAAGGATCAAGCTATGATTTCACTGTTAGAAGGCAAAAGGTACTAGATGCATTACTTTATAAGATTCAAAATGATCCATATTATAAAGGTGTAGAAATTGATATGCATGCTGTGGACGAGTTACCAGAAAAAGCAACAAATGTGTCACATATGATTAATTCTGTTATACTACCAGATATGGACAATGACATAGACATTACGTTGTTAGAAGGTGCTCCAGGTTGTGAAGATGCTTTAGACAATTATGATACAACTTCTTTCGCTATAAGGCCTCCAAATGCACCTAGGGAAATTGAACTTATTCGTGCATGGGCAGATAATCCTAATAGAGAAGAAAACCAACTAGATGGTGAAACTACAAATGTCATTAATTGGCCTAGAATTGGTTCATCTCCAATAAATGAGTACAGTACTGAAGGGTTATTTGATATAAAATTTCCAACATTATTCCCTAAAGGAGAAGCCGATTGGTTACAAGCACGATTAAGAAACGTGCATCTTCATGAGTATGCAAAACATCTCCTCAGATTTCGTGATAATAGGTTTGGGAGACATCCTTGATTTAGATACTTTTTACTCAATATCATCATGAGACATCGTGCTCAAGCGTCTTCTGCAGTATTTGTTAAAAAAATATGAGAGAACTACCTACAACAGTTGATGAGTTACGAGAGCATTTACAAAATATTCATAATTCTAAAATTGCAGATAGATTGATGAGATTTGGACATGTTCTAAGAGGTACACGTGCATATTGGAGCAGATGTCGTGGCGAATTATGTGACTTAGTACAACAAATTGGATCTCCTACAATATTCTTCACACTAAGTGTCGCAGATATGCAATGGCCTGATTTGCATATATTGATGCCAGGTACCTCTCCTACAGATCCAAAGGAAGCAAGAAAATGGAGACGCCAGAATGTCATTGATAATCCTCACATTGTAGCAAGTTATGTGCATTTAAGACATACATTGTTTCGAGATGAGATTTTTTCAAAATTTCATCATGCTACAAATTTTTGGTGTCATTATGAATGGAAACATCGCGGATCTCCACATGTGCATGGGTTTCTTTGGCTAAAAGATGCTCCCAATATGGACAAATTGAATTGGAATGACCCGAATCAAGTTAGATTTGCAAAAGAATACTTTGATAGATCTGTCCATGCATTCAATCCACGCAATGAATATCAAATAAAGATCCCTATTCAACGGAACGATGATGATCATACTTGCTTAAAGAACACTGAACAAATATTTCAATCTGATCCTATGATGGACTATGAACAACTTCTCAATTGTGTTGAGCGCCACATCACCTGCAATGAGAAGTCATGCCTTAGAAAGAAGGGTGGAAAATTGGTGTGTAGATATAAGGCACCATGGGAGCTATGCAAAATGTCAAGACTTTATGTTGATGAGGGTGGAGAAAAAATATGTGAACCTAGAAGAAATGATGATCGATTAAATACACATAATCGTGAAACGTTGATGATGTGGCGTGCAAATATGGATTGGAAACATGTTCTTTCTAGGCATGTTGTGATTAACTACATAGCAAAATATGCATCAAAAGCAGAAAAAGGGTCAGAAAGCTTCCATGATATGTTGATGTGTATTTATTCTATTCAAAATCCAAATGAACCAGCAGCAGGTGCATATAGAACATTGTTGTGTGAGACTATCGTTGACAGGGATATAGGAGCACAAGAAACATGTCATATGCTTTTGGAGCTTCCTCTTAATGAATGTAGTCGTACATTCATTGTTTTGAATGTTGGGATAAATGTTTTAAAACAAGTAAAAGCTAATGAAAATAATGACCATAATGATAATTCTCTTATTGATGCATATAGGAAGAGACCTGTGAGTATGGAGCACCTTTCGTTGATAGAAGCTTCTAGATCTTGGTCATATGACAAACGTCGCTGTGATGAGAAATGGTTACCACGAGATAATGCAGCCATTGTACGAGTATTTCCTAAGTTTCATTTAGTTCCCCCTCGCGAAAATAATAGTTTTGTTGAGTTTTGTTGGTCTGAATTAGTATTTTACAAGCCGTTTCGTGATTTTCATACAGATATTGGTTCTAGAGATGATGACATCATACAAAATTGGGAAAATTTTTCCTATAATCCTTGGCATATTGATCGTAATCCAATACCTTCAAAGGATCCAGCTCAATGTCCAGATGAGGATGAAGATGTTTTACATGTACAAAATGATTCTAAGCAACATGAGGGGAGATTATTTCAAGTTTTTATAAGAATAAGTTTATACATGCGAGCGAATTTGACATGATTGGATTTAGGGATCGTGATGTTATGACAAATTGGAGCTCTAGCTTTGTTGATGACAAGACGTCAAGACATGTAGTGAACTTCATATCTGAAAAGAATAAAGTGAATGCAATTGTTACTACTGAATCATCAAAAAAATATTCATTTGAAAGTTTAGGAGAAAAGCAAAAAATAGCATTTAATGTAGTTTTTGATCATTACAAAGGAGATGACAAGGAAGAACAGTTGCTTATGATTATTGAAGGGACAACAGGTACTGGAAAGTCTTACTTGATTGGTGCAATAAAACAAAGACTTGAAACTGACTCTCTTCCTCATAAGTGCCCATTGCTTCTTTTGGCCCCTACCGGTGTTGCAGAATTCAACATATCTGCATCAACAATACACTTTGCTCTTTATATACCAGTAAGGAACTTCATTGATTTACAAGGGTCATGTTTGCTTACCTTACAAGAGGAGATGAAATATGTTAAGTACATTCTTATTGATGAGATGAGTTTTATAGGGAGAAATTTGTTGACACATATTGATTGTCGACTTCGCCAAGCTTTTCCTCACAATAAAGAAGTCCCGTTTGGAGGCATATCAATTATATTGGTTGGTGATTTGGGACAACTACCTCCTGTTATGGATAGACCTGCATATGCATGTGAAGGTCATGCAAAATAATTATGGAATTTATTCACAACTGTTGTAACTCTTGATACAGTATACAGGAAAGATGGACAGAGCAATGATCAAAGATTCTTTCGTCATTTATTAATGAATGTTAGAGATGCGATTCCAACAATAGAAGATTGGAAAGTACTAATGACACGTACAGATTCCAATTTGGATGCTTCAACAAAAGAGTCATTTAATAAGGCTACACATTTGTTCGCAACAAATGATGATGTGCACAATCACAATAAGCGTTGCTTGGTATCCCTAAATCACCCTGTTGCACGTAGTGTTGCTACAAGATAAAATAACAACAACAACATGGAAGCAGATGAATAAAATTTGGATAATGAGGTCCTTCTTGCTGTTGGAGCTAGGGTTATGCTAACTTCAAATTTATGGACTAATGCAGGGCTTGTCAATGGTGCTCTTGGAGTAGTTGAAGATATTGTGTATAATCTTGGAACATCACCTCCTAATCCTCCTACATATGTTTTAGTAACATTTGATAACTATGTCGGAGTTGCGTGGGATGAATTATTCCCTCATACTATTCCTATTATACCTATTGAAAGAGGCAATAATAGACAAATTCCATTGCGACTTGCTTGGGGATTAACAATTCATAAGTCCCAGGGATTGACACTAGAAAAGGCAACTATTGATATTGGAAGGAAAAAGCGACAAGGTCTCACTTTTACTGCAATATCTCGAGTTAAATATTTGGATGGTCTTCGATTTCAACCACCATTTCCATATGATCGATATGAAAAGATGGCAAAATGTGCCGGTGTTTCTAAGAGAAAAGAAGAAGAAGTCGGGGTAAGGCTAAATACTAAATAAATTATGTATTTTTCATGTATTTTTCAATATGTTCTTCATATCACATTTCAATGATATCATAGGTGTATTTTTTATTTAATATATTAATTAGTTCATTTTCATGATTACCAAACATATTTATATTAATAAAATTTGTTAGAATTTGTATTTCTAATCTTCAAAATTTCAAAGTATGATGTACATCTCAAAAATATACAAAAATTTTAATAATCTGAAAAATGTGACATTGATGCCTCCAACTGGAACCAACTTAGATCCATCTTACTTTGGATCTATCATGCGCCGAGAGGGATCAAATCTCTTGAGGTGCAAACCTTTCCTCAAGTTTTGCACTCAAAAAATAGGTTTTCACCTCGAGAGATTTGATCCCTCTCGGCACATGATAGATCCAAAGTAAGATGGATCTAGGCTGGTTATATAATAATCCCACTAATTATAAAGTGTGATTTTTAAGTTTGTAAGTATCAGGGTTTGAGCAAGTCAAGGTCCAGTGGGACCAATATAGCCCAGGCTCCGCTACTTAGGAAGATGCAGATGTTATTTTTAAAGACTTTCCATATCTATTTGATTAAGATTGTGTGGTGAACTAAATAGGAACACATAATTTAGCTAGGATAGAAACTTTTATGAAACCTCCATATCGTGTCTTATTGTTTAAATTTTATTTATACACCTAAATCGTACCTTATGATTCCAGTTATGCTTTTAAAATTATATGAGATAAGGATGATAATGCACATGTGGTTCTTACTTATGTAGTTGTATGAATATGATGATTATGAAATGCACAAGGTTTAGGATGTTATGAAGTGAGGTTATATTGACTAGTGATTAGTTTATTATGTATGCTGATGTTAGAATTTATGATGGTATTTCATGACGTGAAGCATGCAAAATCGATACAGATTTTGTGACATGCATGAGGATGCAATTATTTACTATTTAATGTGGATGTTATATTATTATGATGAAATGAAAGTGTTTGAAGGTAAATTATTTTTATGATGTTATGGTTATAACTAATGTATTGGATACAAGTTGAGATGTGGTGACTGGCAGGAAAATCCACAGATGGGCCGAGAGGGCCGGTTTATTTGATGATCTCATGGGAGCCCATACCTACGAGGGAGAATAAGTAACACGATATGGGCCGGGGACAAACTCAATCAACACTACATATGCCAGTGGTTCCTTTGTCTTGTATATCGCTTGATGGATAGATCTTGAAGGGTTGTGGGACCATCTTGAGGAGGCCAAGGGCCTGATATTGTAGGCCAAGTGCCTGGTATTGGATGGGAACACCGAAGTCTAGAAGTGGGTGTAAGACTTCGATGCCTGGGGTTGTGCACCTTAAGGAGTTGTGGAGAGAGTGGGCCAACCTTGCGAGATACCCGGAGTCATTGAGTACTGGGACTGGATGCCTGCCTTGGGGCAAATGAGGTCTGAGTCGGGCACGAGCCTTGGGGCCAGCCTTGGCTAGGGACAGACTGGGGAGGCTTATGCCTGGTTCCGAAAGTGGGAAAAAGGACATAGATTCCTTGATATTTCCCGGGTGCTGTGAAGAACTTTCGATGCCTGCTGGTTATACTAGTTCAGCAGAGGGTGTTGGTCACACATGAAGTAATAAATAATAAATAAAATAATATGATATCATTAAATACTTAACTTTGGGATGAAGTTCCTTGAAGAGGGGGAGTATGTAATGTCCCATAATAATTATAAAATAATAAATAATATATAAATAATATAATATAATTTAATAAATAAGTAAATAAATAAATAGTCAACAGAATAATAAATAAATAATAAATAAAACATTAAACAATAACTGGAGTTCTAAATAAAAAAGTAAATAATAAAATAGAGTTATAAAACAATAAACAATAAGTAAATTTAAAGAAAGAATTAATTAACAAAAGTAAATAAATTAACAAAGAGTTAAACTAAGAAACTAATGGAAATAAAGTTAAACTAAGAGAACACTAAATTAAGTAAAACTAAAAAAAAGTAAGTTAAACTAAGATAACACTAAATTAAGAAAAACTTAAGTTGCATGTTGACACATCGAATGTGTGCATGTGGTTCCCATTCCATTGTTTGGTCTATTTAATAGACATTGAGGAAGATTCAATGGCATTCATTCTTTCATCTATTCTCTGGAGAGAAAGGTATGGTGAGGCAAAGGATACCCTGGTAGTAGTACATTAATTGAGGGCTCGGGGGTGGCCAGTTGTGGAAGGATTACATCCAACTGAGCCTACGGTTGGGTGGAGAGTTGTTCCCAAAACTTTGTTGCGGTCAGCAGGATTCAGATAGCGTTCAACCTTGGAGTCTCAAATAAGGAAAATCACCATTACAGGTAAGTTGTCTTGCTCATGTTTCTGAAAATTCCATGATGATTAGTTAAACAGTTTTTGGGTTGATTATTCATTGTTTATGTGATATAATTAATTGCATGTTAAAATTGGGGTTGTTACAACTTATTTTTAGACATGGTGATCATATTTCAGAAGTTGCAGGATGCTATTTGTGGATGGTTGGTCAAGTTGGAAAAATAGATGAAATTCTATTTTTATAATATTGGGCGAAGTATATTTATAGATTGTCGATCTAAAAATAGAAGTGTCGATTATTATTAGCTCTTAATAATAATCCGAAAATAAACAACAACTTATTCTCTTGGAGCACTTAATTTCAGTGTACAAATTTGGAAAATCAGTGGGCTGAAGGAATTACACAATTCTTAGGGTTCACTAGTGGTTCATGCATGGAGGACTCAGTTAGAACTGAAGTGGCAAAGTTATGACAAAGTTGGAAGATTAGTTCATGGAGTTGTTATTCAGTTTAACTCAGTTGAGCTAGTTGTATCTAGTCTAAATAAATGCTACACTAGTGAGAGTGGAGTGAATTAATTCACAAATAAGAACTCATTAATCAACTGAACAATACAACAGTTAGCTACAGTGCATGTCGGTTCCAGTGGAGACCCAGTGGAGAGATAGGTGAAAGGGAAAGATGGACTATATGTTGTGACTATAGTGATGCATTGATTGCACCACACATACATTGGAGTTTCCAATTAGTATTTCACAGTGCAAGCAAGGTAAATTTGAATTCATTCAGAGCTATTCTTCAGCAGGGATTGCACAGTGGAGGCAAGCTATCAGGTGGCAAGAAATCAGTGCATGGATTTGCAGATTTCTTCTAATTAGTGTGTGATGATTGATTGTACTGAGAGCTTGATGTACTAAGCTTTGTATGAGATTGTTACATGATCTCCATGATACATAATATATGATAGTTGGGGTTTTCAACTTCAGGATTTCCCGTTAAACAACTGTGTTATGTGTGATTGTTTTTATTGGATCATGTGTTTGCAATTGATTTTAATTTCCATAAAATATTAACAGTGGAAGGATTCTGTATTTAGTAAGAAGATAAATATTGTTAGATCAGGAGAATCTGGATATATACATGCATCTTGTATACAATTTCTACATTTGTTGCTACTACTCAGTACACTGCCCAACAACACATTAATAAAATGACAGATTACTTTGAGCTTCATGAAATAGATGATTCTGATGTACAAATGAGACGCTTTGCACAAACATTAATAGGGGAAGTTAAAAAATGGTTTAAAGGTCTTAATCCTGGTAGTATAACTAATTTAGAAATATTTCATAGATTATTTTTGAATAAATGGGAAAAGAAGAAAAATCCACTCCAAATATTATCTGAATTTGATGCCATGAGAAGAGCTCATAATTAAACAGTCCAAGACTACTGCACTAGATACAATAATGTTTACAATTCAATCCCAGCTAATCTCAAACCCACTCTTGATTCTGTCCTTCTCAAATTCCCTAATGGATTTGACACAGACATGGCTTATCAGCTGAGGGAGAGAAATGATGAAACATTAGAAAGAATAAAAACATATGCTGTTAGTGTAGAAGTAAATATTTTGGCTAGAAAAGCCAGATTGAGGAATGAGAGGAGAGTAAGCATAAAAGAAGAAACATCTAGTTCAGATGGAAAAATAGATGAGTTAGATAAGACTTTAGAGAGAATGATGGATATATTAGACAACATAGAAAGGAGACCTCAATGGGATAATCAACAAAAAATCAGGAATCCCAACTTCAGGAAAAATACAAATTCAATAAAATCAAAAGAATCAGCCCCTGATCAGACAATAAGACCTCCATTTCAAGAGAAATATGCTGAAAGTTCTCAAAACAATGTTGATGATGAAGACACCATAAATATAATGGGTATAAATGATGATAACACTATCTTCTCACTCAGGAAGACCAAGAGTTATTTGAAATGAAACAACTTCAATTAGATTCAGGTGAATCATTTGACTACAAACAAGGTTATGATTTTTCCATAAATGAAGTACATAAGCAATATAACCTTAGAAGTAAGAAAAACGATGAACCTTCTACTAAGAAATCTACACAAACTGAAAATAAGAAAATAGTAGAAGCCCCCACTACAAAAGTTTTGCAAATTCTCCCTAGGGAAAATAAGCAAAACTCTAATTCATCCCAAAAAGTTTCCAGCCCCAAAATTTCACCCAGTCCTAAGATATATGACATAACAGATGAAGTTTCTCAAGCTTCAAAAGATTCACAAAAATATGATGTTGCAAAAACAACTAATTCTGTTAAAACATCAAACTTAGAATCCAAGACATCCATTGCTGATCCAAAATCAACAAATCCAAAAGATTCTACTACAAAAACAACTTCTGATAATTCAAAATCTGAAAAAACATCTATTGCTTCTCAAACCATTCCTGAAAAGAAAACCAGGAGTAGTAAAACACAAGAAACTCAAACAGAAAATGAAAACATAACTGTAGAAAAACAAGATAAACCCACTCAAACTACAATTACTAAAGAAGAGTTAATTCAAATTAGTAAATCACAACCTTCATTCAATATACAAAGTGAAATTTCAAAGTTGAAAATACCAATTCCTTTGACAAAATTGGTAAAACATGATTTGTACAAAACAACAATCACTGAAACATTAAACATGAATGATGGAGAAGACTCTGTAAACTTGAATGATGTTCAACCAGAGTTGATTTTTGGTCCTGATGTTAATGGAAAACACCAAGATGGAGAAATTCCACCATTTTACATTAGCCTAACTGTTCATGACCAAATATTACACAATGTAATGTTAGGTTCAGGGGCTTCACACAATCTAATGCCCAAAGCAATAATGAAAGCCCTGAACTTAGACATCACAAGGCCTTACAAAGATTTATTTTCATTTGATTCAAGAAAAGTTAAATGCCTAGGTTTAATAAAGATTTGTGTGTTACATTAGTTCAATACCCTGGTAAAAGTATACTCATGGACATTGTAGTAGCTGATATCCCACTCAAATATGGAATGTTATTATCTCGCTCATGAGGAGAAAAAATACACGGATCTCTACAATTGGACATGTCATATGCTACTATATCAGTTTTTAGTCAACCAAAGAAACTTTATAGGGAAACATTGATGAAATATATGGTGAGTAGTGCAGCAAGATCAATAAATTACCCAATTTATGTTACACCTACTGACCTAGATTCATTCATCTTATGTAACTATGAAACTGATAATGAAATCAAAACTGAACTAAAGGAAAAAAAGAAAACACAAAAAAAATGATAATATCTTTCATGAATCTTTATTGAATTTAGATTTTGATGGCTCAGTAAACAAACTAGGAGCAGGAGTTTGGATAACTAATATTGAAAAGAATCATGCATAAGGCCATGCTTTCAGACTGATTTTAAATGCACCAACAATACGGCTGAGTATGAAGCCCTCATTTTAGGACTCCAGATTATCATAAACTTAGGAGGCAAAAGGAGATCAATAATGGGAGATTCATATTTGATTATTAAACAGATAAAATGAGAATATTCTGTTTATAATCCTAGATTAGGCCAATATAGAGAAACTGTGTTAGATTTGATAGATGAACTGTTGGAATGTAATTTTTTTGCAATCTCAAGAAAGCAAAACATACAGGCACACTCCTTAGTAACTTTTTCTAGTACCTGTAATTTTCCTTTTTAGCCCAATCATAAGTATACTGCAGAAGTAAAACACAAACCAATGATTCCAGATAACCTCAAATATTGGCAAATTTTCTCACAAGACCAACAAATTTATGATTTTATGAATAATGAAGGTGAATTTCAGAATTGTAAAATAGACATAGACTGTACATTAGATCAAGATTTAGATAGTGAAATTGATTTGAATAATATAGATGTAAATAAAGTAAATTTTTCTATACCTACTAAGCTTAGTCAATCAGATATAGATAACTTATAGAGAGTATAAATTGATGAGATAATTGATGATGAATATGATATATTAAAACTCAAAGATAATTTCTTACCAAAAGGTTTAACTCCTTTAAAAGATTTATTTGACTCAAATTATGTTGCTAGAAAACCCAAAATGGAGCCATTTAAATCTGATATTGAGGAATGCAACATAGGCACAGAGTTAAAACCCAAGATGATCAAAATTTCCAAAGCCTTACCTCAACAAGAGAAAGAAAAATATATTGCTCTTTTTAAGGAATTTCAAGATTTTTTTTCTTGGAGTTATGAGGACATAAAATCCTATGACACCAATATAATACAACATAAAATCCCTATAAAATAAGACCAAAAGCCTTTCAAAAAAAAGTTAAGAAGGATCAACCTTGTTTTGATGCCTTTGATTGAAAAAGAGGTAAAAAGAATGTAAAATGCACAAATAATTGCACCAATCAGATATTCTGATTGGGTTTCTAATTTAGTTCCAACTAGAAAAAAGACAAGAGAGATTAGATCATGTGTTGATTTTAGGAATCTAAACAAAGTATCCCTAAAAGATAATTATCCTTTACCAAATATGGAATACATTTTACAAAGGGTATTTGGTTCTTCTAGTATTTCACTTTTAGATGGATTTTCAGGATACAACCAAATTTTAGTCCAACCAGAAGATCAAGCCAAAACAACTTTTACTACTCGTTGGGGCACTTTTATGTATCTAAAAATGCCTTTTGGTTTAATGAATGTAGGGGCTACCTTTCAAAGAGATATGGATATATCCTTTGCAAAGGAAATTCATGAATTCTTATTAATTTACTTAGTTGACATTACTATATTTTCTAAGACTGATTATGAACACTTGGATCATCTTAGACAAGTATTTATTAAATGCAGAAAGTTTTGCATCTCTTTAAACCCTAAGAAAACCTTATTTGGATTAGAAGAAGGCAAGTTAATAGGACACATAATATCTAAGGAATGAATTAGAATAGACCCTGCCAGAATAGAAGCAATTCTTAACATTAGTCCTCCAAGGAACATAAAAGAGTTACAAGCTTTTCTAGGAAAAATTAACTTTTTAAGAATATTCATTTCCAATTTAGCTGAAATAATCACAGAGGTTAACAACATGCTCAAAAAATATTCAGTTCTTAAATGGAATATTGAGGCCAAACAATCATTTGAATCCATCAAACATGCCTTAACCAAAACCCCAATCCTTATAAGTCCTAACTTTAAAAAATATTTCATTATTTTTTCATTTTCTTCATAACACATCATTGCTGTAGTTTTACTGCAGAAAAATGACCAGGGTTAGCAGCCCATAGATTTCTTTAGCAGAACACTAAGATATGCCACTTTGAAGTACAATATCATGGAGAAGAAGGCCCTAGCTTTGGTAAAGGCCATTAAATATTTCAAAGTGTACATTCTTTATTCTCACATCATTGCCTATGTCCCAAATGCAGTAGTAAAAGACATTCTATCTCATGATGGTCCTGATGGTAGAAGAGGTAAATGGACTGCCACAATTTTAGAATATGACATAGAGATAAAACCCACAAAACTTATAAAAGGTCAAGGTTTAGCCAAACTTATGGTTGAATCAAATTGTCATGCCCTAGACATAAATTTTATTGCCCAAGTAGATGATCATGAAGATATGGTGACTCTAGAGATCAGTGAAGCCTTTTAAAACTCACCATAGTATGCAGATATCATATTTGTATTACTAAACTTACAAGCTTCTCCTGGATTATCAAGAATAAAAGCTAGATTCTTAAAGCTAAAGGAAGTAATATTTTGTATATTATACAATGTACTTTTTTGGAAAAATGATAGTGGGATTTTGTTAAATTGTTTGTTAAAAGAAGAAGCTAACAAAGTATTACAAGAATTTCATGCAGGTGATTGTGGAGGACACCTCTACTAGAAGACTACTGCAAATAAAATCCCGAGAGCTGGTTTTAATTGGCCTACTTTGTTTGTAGATGTAAAAAGGTATGTGACCTCCTATCAGAAATGTCAAAAATTTGAGGATAAGAAAAAGTTGTTATCCCTGCCCTTAAAACCCATTTCAACTGAAATTCCATTTCAACAATGGGGTCTTGACCTCGTTGTTGAAATTAATCCTCCATCATCAACCCAACACAAGTGGATTCTGACAGCCACTGACTATTTTACGAAGTGGGTTGAAGCCATACCCTCTAGGCAAGCCACATACATTGTCATTATCTCCTTTTTAGAAAGAAACATACTTTCAAGATTTGAATGTCCCCAAAATATAATTACTAACAATGCAGTTGCATTCAAATCTAAAAAGATAATTGAATTTTTCCATAAATATCACATTACCCTAGGCCATTCTACTGCATATTACCCTCAAGGTAATGGCCTTGCTGAATCTTCAAACAAGAGCCTTGTAAACATCATCAAAAAGTTACTAAAAGATAACAAAAATATTTGGAACAAGAAGTTAGTCAATGCCTTATGGGAAAATAGACTCACCACTAAAAAATCCATTGGTACATCCCCTTATCAGCTTGTCTATGGAATGGATGTTGTTTTTCCTTCTTCCTTAGGAGTACCAGTAATGAAGATTATCTAAGAATTACAATTTGAGACAAATGACATTCAAAGAAGGATAAATCAAACCATTCACTTGCAGAAAACAAGAGAAGAGGTTTATATTAAATATCAAGTTATCCAGGATAAGATAAAGAAAGTTTTTGACAAAAAGAGTAAAGAATATGATTTTTAAATTGGGGACAAAGTGTTAAAATGGAATTCAAGAAGAGAATAGAAAGGTAAACATGGAAAATTTTATTTTCTATGGAAAAGACTTTATGTTATTTATGGTTACAGAGGTAACAATGCTTTCTTTCTAAAAGAAATGGATGAATCAAATATGCTAGATGGACCAGTAAATGGTAGAATGCTGAAGCACTACTACTCCTCAGAGATAACAAATAGTTAGTTTTATTTAATTTGACCATTGTACATATACATTGAAGTTTTTAGATTGGATTGGATGTTTTCCTAACAAAGTTGAAGCTCGCAGAAAAGGCCCTAAGCTTTGAGAAGTAAAATATCATAAGTATGAAATAATTGTAGAGATCAGAAGACACTTACAAGGTCACCTCAGTCAAAATTCAAAGGCTACTAGTCTTAAATTTCTTGACATTTCACCAGGAAATGCCATCCCCATGTGGAGCCACTGTTAGGGTCCTATAATAATAGGGTTCATAATTTTTGAATTGACTTTGATAGTCTTGTAAATATGTACATACCTTGCTTTCTTCATGTTGTTTTCCCATATTTTGAAAATAATAAAAAATGAAAAGAGGGTAAAAGTCCTAAAAGAAAGATCAAAGGACTTAGAAAATAATAGACCCCAAAAGAAAAAAGAGATAAAAATAAGACCTGAAAGTGAGCAAGTCAAAATGCCACTACTATTTACCTTTAATGCAAGAATAATGATTATGTGCAGATTGCTCAAAATGCCATAATCCATGATTAGTTAAATAGTTTAATCTTAACTTTTCATGCTTTGAATTTCATGTTTTAGATAGAGAATAAAGATATGTCAAACAGTTTAAACTTGACAAATCAGTAGATAGTTAGAGGATAAATGAGGAGCTCAACAGTTTAATCTGAGCGCTCTGATGAAATAAGGTTAGACTTAGATAGATTTATGCTTTAAAAGAAAAATGGATTTAGGGTTGCAAGCTTAAAGGCACCCATGCAAATGAAGTAAAATATGTTAGAATAAACATGGGTAGGTAGAAAACAGTTGTGCAAGACATGTAATAAAGCATCATCGGGAAAATTACTAATTTTCCCTCCCCCACAATGATCCAGTACTCTAAACCTTGAGTTAAAGAGGCTTAGAGCATTTCTCTGACTTTTGTTGGGACCAGACCCAAGGTTTAGTAACTGATTGGTTAAAAATATTGGATTCCCTACATAAAAACCCATTTCATCAGCATATTCACCCTTTTCCAAGAAATACAAACCCTTTTTCTAAGTAAAAAACCTTTTTCTTAGAAAAAGTAAAATCCCCCTTAATTAATTTCATTTTCATCCAAAAACACTCAAAAAACCTACACAATACATTTTATCCTAAGTTTATGTGCAAATATCAAAATGGGATAATATCTATGCTAAATGCCTATTTTACACATTTTACTTAGTTTATTTTATGTATTTTGATTCATTTCATCTCATTTCATATTAATTTCTAACCTAAAGTATTAAATCCCTTATAATACCCATCTTGTATATATTAACTTATTTCTCTATATAAATATCCCAAAAAAACCATTTTTTAATGTTAACCTATGGTTTATATATCCCATGTGCCGAAAATAAACCCCTCCATATACCCCATAGGTTAAATGTTATATTATATTGAAAACCCGCTCCTAATAAACATAAAACATTTGTTAATGTTTTATTTTACGATATAATGTTTACCTCGCCAATCAAATAAAATGTTGTTTTTACGTTATAAACATATATTTTTAACGTTTAAAACCAACCCCACCATATACCAAGCCCGGGCCCCATGTCCTAATGCCGAGCAACTTCTAAACTCAATTGCATTCGTGCGCATCTCGACCCTCTGATCCAACGACCTCAAAGACGTATCACATTTTAAAATGCGCGATCATAACCCATTTCAAACTCTGCGAAATGGGTGGCTTTCCACCCATATGTCTCCTCCACGTGGAAGCAACTCACTAGATCACATTCGATCCAACCAAAACAACTTACCACCCATTTCTCGTGTGATAACCACCTATGGTTTTCTGTCTTTGAAGACAAAAACAACCCTCTATTTCGACAAGACCGCCATTAAATGCATAACTGTTTTGACCTAAAAACCTTATAATTCTTCATAATGCATTTTCAAAGCCCTTGTTTTCATTGTCTACGTGCATTCATCCTTCCTACTGAGAAACAAAGACCTTTTACACTGGTTTTACACCCAGAGAGCCTGAAAGAGCCACCAAAGTCATTAGTAAAACCACTAGAAGCGCCCAATTCGACTTCCAGAAACCTTTAGAGCTACCAAGAACCTGTTGGACACCTAGACAACCAGTTTGAAAGACCTAATACCTACACAAACAAGTATTTTCGAAGAAAACATACCTGTTTTTCATTCTAAAAGGAACTTCTGAAAGAAACTTTATAGGGAAACATTGATGAAGTATATGGTGAGTAGTGCAGCAAGATCAATAAATTACCCAATTTATGCTACACCTACTGACCTAGATTCATTCATATTATGTAACTATGAAACTGATAATGAAATCAAAATTGAACTAAAGGACAAAAAGAAAACACAAAACAATGATAATATTTTTCATGAATCTTTATGGCATTTAGATTTTGATGGCTCAGTAAATAAACTAGGAGCAAGAGCGGAAGTTTGGATAACTAATATTGAAAAGAATCATGCAGAAGGTCGTGCTTTCAGACTGATTTTAAATGCACCAACGATACAGCTGAGTATGAAGCCCTCATTTTAGGACTTCAGATTATCATAAACTTAGGAGGCAAAAGAATATCAATAATGGGAGACTCAGAGTTGATTATTAAAAAGATAAAATGAGAATATTCTGTTTATAATCCTAGATTAGGGCAATATAGAGAAACTGTGTTAGATTTGATAGATGAACTGTTGGAATGTAATTTTTCTGCAATCTCAGGAAAGCGAAACATACAGGCACACTCCTTAGTAACTTTTTTCTAGTACCTGTAATTTGCCTTTTCAGCCCAATCATAAGTATACTACAGAAGTAAAACACAGACCAATGATTCTAGATAACCTCAAATATTGGCAATTTTTCTCATAAGACCAACAAATTTACCATTTTATGAATAATGAAGGTGAATTTCAGAACTATAAAATAGACACAAACTATACATTAGATCAAGATTTAGATAGTGAATTGATTTGAATAATATAGATTTAAATAAAGTAAAGTTTTCTAGACCTACTAAGCTTAGTCAATCAGATATAGATAACTTAGAGAGAGTATAAATTGATGAGATAATTGATGATGAATCTGATATATCAAAACTCAAAGATAATTTCTTACCAAAAGGTTTAACTCCTTTAAAAGATTTATTTGACTCAAATGATGTTGCTAGAAAACCCAAAATGGAGCCACTTAAATTTGATATTGAGGAATGTAACATAGGCACAGAGTTAAAACCCAAGATGATCAAACTTTCCAAAGCCTTACCTCAACAAGGAAAAGAAAAATATATTGCTATTTTTAAGGAATTTCAAGATGTTTTTGCTTGGAGTTATGAGGACCTAAAATCCTATAACACCAATATAATACAACATAAAATCCCTATAAAAGAAGACCAAAAGCCTTTCAAACAAAATTTAAGAAGGATCAACCCCATTTTGATGCCTTTGATTGAAAAAGAGGTAAAAGGAATGTACGATGTATAGATAATTGCACCAATCATATATTCTGATTGGGTTTCTAATTTAGTTCCAACAAGAAAAAAGACAAGAGAGATTAGATCATGTGTTGATTTTAGGAATCTAAACAAAGTATCCCTAAAAGATAATTATCCTTTACCAAATATGGATCACATTTTACAAAGGGTAGTTGGTTCTTCTCGTATTTCACTTTTAGATGGATTTTAAGGATACAACCAAATTTTAGTCCAACCAGAGGATCAAGCCAAAACAACTCTTACTACTTGTTGGGGAACTTTTACATATCTAAAAATGCCTTTTGGTTTAATGAATGCAGGGGCTACCTTTCAAAGAGGTATGGATATAGCCTTTGCAAAGGAAATTCATGAATTCTTAGTAATTTACTTAGATGACATTATTGTATTTTCTAAGACTGATTATGAACACTTGGATCATCTAATTAGACAAGTCTTTATTAAATGCAGAAATTTTTGCATCTCTTTAAACCCTAATAAAACCTTATTTGGATTATAAAAAGGCAAGTTAATAAGACACATAATATCTAAGGAAGGAATTAGAATAGACCCTACCAGAATAGAAGCAATTCTTAACATTATTCCTCCAAGGAACATAAAAGAGTTACAATCTTTTCTAGGAAAAAATAACTTTTTAAGAATATTCATTTCCAATTTAGCTGAAATAATCACAGAGGTTAACAACATGCTTAAAAAATATTCAATTCTTAAATGGAATATTGAGGCCAAACAATTATTTTAATCCATCAAACAAGCCTTAACCAAAACCCCAGTCCTTATAAGTCTTGACTTTAAAAAAGATTTCATAATTTTTTCATTTGCTTCAGAACACACCATTGTTGCAGTTTTACTGCAAAAAAATAATGAGGGTTAGCAGCCCATAGATTTCTTTAGAAGAACACTAAGAGATGCCACTTTTAAGTACAATATCATGGAGAAACAGGCCCTATCTTTGGTAAAGGCCATTAAATATTTCATAGTGTACATTATTTATTCTCACATCATTGCCTATGTCCCAAATGTAGTAGTAAAAGACATTCTATCTCAGGATGGTCCTGATGGTAGAAGAGGTAAATGGATTGCCACAATTTTAGAATATGACATAGAGATAAAACCCACAAAACTTATAAAAGGTCAAGGTTTAGCCAAACTTATAGCTGAATCAAATTGTCATGCCCTAGACATAAATTTTATTGCCCAAGTAGATGATCATGAAGAGATGGCAACTTCAGAGATCAGTGAAGCCTTTTTAGACTCACCATGGTATGCATATATCATATTTGTATTACTAAACTTACAAGCTCCTCCTAGATTATCAAGAAAAAAAGCTAGATTCTTAAAGCTAAAGGAAGTAAGATTTTGTATATTATACAATGTAATTTTTTGGAAAAATGATAGTGAGATTTTGTTAAAATGTTTGTTAAAAGAAGAATCTGACAAAGTATTACAAGAATTTAATGCAGGTGACTGTGGAGGACATCTCTACTGGAAGACTACTGCAGATAAAATCCTGAGATCTGGTTTTAATTGGCCTACTTTGTTTGCAGATGTAAAAAAGGTATGTGACCTCCTGTCACAAATGTCAAATATTTGAGGGTAAGAAAAAGCTGTTACCCCTGCCCTTAATACCCATTTCAACTGAAATTCCATTTCAAAAATGGGGTCTTGATTTCATTTCTGAAATTTATCCTCCTTCATCAGCCCAACACAAGTGGATTCTGATAGCCACTGACTATTTTACCAAGTGGGTTGAAGCTATACCCTCTAGGCAAGCCACATACATTGTCATTATCTCCTTTTTAGAAAGAAACATACTTTCAAAATTTGGATGTCCCCAAAATATAATTACTAACAATGCAGCTACATTAAAATCTAAAAAGATAATTGACTTTTGTCATAAATATCAGATTACCCTAGGCCATTCTACTGCATATTACCCTCAAGGTAATGGCCTTGCTGAATCTTCAAATAAGAGCCTTTTTAAAATCATCAAAAAGTTACTAAAAGATAACAAAAAGACTTGGAACAAGAAGTTAGTCAATGCCTTATGGGCATATAGACTCACCACCAAAAAATCCATTGGTACATCCCCTTATCAGCTTGTCTATGGAATGGATGTTGTTTTTCCATCTTCCTTAGGAGTACCAATAATGGAGATTATCTAAGAATTACAATTTGAGACGAATGAAATTCAAAGAAGGATAAATCAAACCATTCACTTGCAGAAAACAAGAGAAGAGGTTTATATTAAATATCAAGTTATCTAGGATAAGATAATAATAAAAAAAATTGACAAAAAGATTAAAGAAGATGATTTTTACATTGGGGAAAAAGTGTTAAAATAGAATTCAAGAAGAGAAGAGAAAGGTAAACATGGAAAATTTTATTTTCTATGGAAAGGACCTTATGTTATTTATGGTTACAGGGGTAACAATGCTTTCTTTCTGAAAGAAATGGATGAATCAGATATGCTAGATGAACCAGTAAATGGAAGAATGCTGAAGCACTACTACTCAGAGATAAAAAATAGTTATTTTTATTTACTTAGACCATTGTACATATACATTGAATATTTTAGATTGTATTGGATGTTTTCCTAACAAATTTGAAGCCCGCAGAGAAGGCCCTAAGCTTTGAGAGGTAAAATATCATAAGTATGAAATAATTGCAGAGATCAGAAGACACTTACAAGGTCACCTCAGTCAAAATTCAAAGGCTACTAGTCTTGAAGTTCTTGACCTTTCACCAGGAAATGCCATCCCCATGTGGAGCCACTGTTAGGGTCCTATAATAATAGGGTTCATAATTTTTGAATTGAATTTGATAGTCTTGTAAATATGTACATACCTTGCTTTCTGCAAGTTGTTTTCCCATATTTTTAAAATAATAAAAAATGAAAAGAGGGTAAAATTCCTAAAAGAAAGATCAAAGGACTTAGAAAATAATAGACCCCAAAAGAAAAAAGAGATAAAAGTAAGACCTGAAAGTGAGAAATTCAAAATGCCACTACTATTTACCTTTAATGCAAGAATAATGATTATGTGCAGATTGTTCAAAATGCCATAATCCATGATTAGTTAAATAGTTTAATCTTAACTTTTCATGCTTTGAATTTCATGTTTTAGATAGAGAATAAAGATATGTCAAATAGTTTAAACTTGAAAAATCAATAGATAGTTAGAGAATAAACGGGGAGCTCAACAATTTAATCTGAGCCCTCTGATGAAATAAGGTTAGACTTAAATAGATTTATGCTTTAAAATAAAAATGGATTTAGGGTTGCAAGCTTAAATGCACCCATGCAAATGAAGTAAAATATGTTAGAATAAAGATGGGTAAGTAGAAAGCAGTTGTGCAAGACATGTAATAAAGCATCATCGGGAAAATTACTAATTTTCCCTCCCCCACAATGATCCAGTACTCTAAACCTTGAGTTAAAGAGGCTTAGAGCATTTCTCTGACTTTTGTTGGGACCAGACCCAAGGTTTAGTAACTGATTGGTTAAAAATATTGGATTCCCTACATAAAAAACCATTTCATTAGCATATTCACCCTTTCCAAGAAATAAAACCCTTTTCCTAAGTAAAAAACCTTTTGCCTAGAAAAATTAAAATCCCCCTTAATTAATTTCATTTTCGTCCAAAAACACTCAAAAACCTACACACTACATTTTATCCTAAGTTTATGTGCAAATATCAAAATGGGATAATATCTATGCTAAATGTCTATTTTACACATTTTACTTAGTTTATTTTATGTATTTTGATTCATTTCATCTCATTTCATATTAATTTCTAACCTAAAGTATTAAATCCCTTATAATACACATCCCGTATATATTAACTTATTTCTTTATATAAATATCCCAAAAAACCCATTTTTTAATGTTAACCTATGGTTTATATATCCCATGTGCCGAAAATAAACCCCTCCATATACCCCATAGGTTAAATGTTATATTATATTAAAAACCTGCTCCTAATAAACATAAAACATTTGTTAATATTTTATTTTACGATATAATATTTGCCCCTCCAATCAAATAAAATGTTGTTTTTACGTTATAAACAGATATTTTTAATGTTTAAAACCAACCCCACCATATACCAAGCCCGGCCCCCATGTCCTAATTCCAAGCAACTTCTAAACTCAATTGCAGTCGTTCGCATCCTAACCCTCTGATCCAATGACCTCAAAGACAGATCACATTTTAAAATGCGTGATCATAACCCATTTCAAACTCTGCGAAATGGGTGGCTTTCCACCCATCTCTCTCCTCCACATGGAAGCAGCTCATTGGATCGCATTCGATCGAACCAAAAAAACTTACCGCCCATTTATCTTGCGATAACCACCTATGGTTTTCTGTCTTTGAAGACCAAAAGCGCCCTCTGTTTCGACAAGACCGCCATTAAATGCATAACTCTTTTGACCTAAAAACCTTATAAACCTTCATAATACGTTGTCAAAGCCCTTCTTTGCATTGTATGTGTGGATTCATCCTTCCTATGGAGAAACAAAGACCTTTTACACTGGTTTTACACCTAGAGAACTTGAAAGGGCCACCACAATCATTGGTAAAACCATTGGAAGCACCCAATTCGACTTCCAGAAACCTTCAGAGCTACCAAGAACCTATTTGACACCTCGACAAGCAGTTTGAAAGACCTAATACCTACACAAACAGGCATTTTCGAAGAAAAAAGACCTGTTTTTCATTCTAAAAGGAACTTCTGAAAGAATTAAGCCTAGTAAAGCCTATTTTACCCAAAGAAAGACCTTGGAGTTGCCCGAAAAGAATGAATTCCCTGTCAAAATTTTTATAAAATCCAGTTTTCAATATTGTAAACTGGTTTTAAGTTAAATTGAATATTTTATGTCTTTGCAAACCTTATAAAATTTCGAATTTGCCCAAAAATCCTTTGCAGGTAACCTCAACCTTTTAGTGCCCAATTTGAACCAGTTTCAGTCCACAATTATCCAAAAATTAGATAAAACTCTTGTTTTATCATTTCCTAAACCTATGAAAGTTTGAAGATCAATCTTAAAGTCAAAATTGAATGTTGAAATTCAAAAGAAAACCAAGTTGTGCCTATTTTCATCAAAGAACCTCTGTCAAAGTCAAAAAACAGTTCTGTAAACAATTTAATATTACATAAGAGTCCAAAAAAAGCCCAAATTTAGAGTTTCAGTTATCTAGAAAGCCTAAAAATGTCAAAATCAAATCTAGCCATGTCCTCCAAGACTGTAATTATTGTAAATCCTCTACAACCTCCTGTTGTAGACATTGAACATACACCTTTAGTAGATGTGGACTATAAAATAGTAGATCCAGTTGTTGAATTCAATCTATTAGACTCCACTACTGGAGTTATGAAAAGTCATTGGATCAAGTTGAAGAAGTCCAAATTTTGGAGTCAAACCTACCCAAATATGTTGTCCCACTCACCCATCAATATCCAGAGGTTATTAGGTTATGTTAGACCCATTATTCTCTTGAACATAGGGCAATTGTAAATACAAAAAAAGAAGTATTGTTCAAAATTACTGTTGAGTCAATAAACCAGATGCTACAGCTTAAACCTGATCCTAAAGTTGTTCCTTTGTCAATAGAAGCACTCACAAAGTTATACATTGGCTTGGAATTTTCCAAAAGGTTTCATATTTTCCAAGTGTTCATGCCATTACATGTTGAAATTCCACAAATAAACCCTCCATATTCTACTTCAAAATTTCCAGAAGGATCAAGGCATGTCATATCCATGCTGTCATTTATCTTAGGGTATTTTACAGATGAACATATAGATGAGTCAATCCTAGGTTTCCTATCTACCTTTGCACTAGGACAACCTCCTTCTGTCATTTTCAATTATGCTTAATACATAGCTGATAATATCCATGATCAGCTTGTCAAACTTCCAACTGACAAAGTATTTAGGTATACATCCTTCCTTTTCCATATGTTCTTATATTTCCAAGCAGACAAGTTTCCAATTACACTTCAGAAGCTTGATATTGAAGAGAACCCACTTTCATTCATATTTTGGATTTCTTTGATTAGAAAAGAGTCCACAGAGTTCAGTTATGTAGAGTTTACAGATCACTTTATTCATCCATTGATCAACATGTTAACAAATACAGAACATCCAAGAATCAGTGATGAAATAAAGAAAGTTCTACAGCGATCAGAGCACACTAGAACTGGAGACTGGTACTTATATAAAAAACATACAGAAATCAGAGTTTTTGGGTCCAATCTGTTACCCTATAAACTTCCTAAGTATGTGCCAATGAGAATTTTTGCCTTGGAGTATATCAGGAAAATCTTAAATTTTTATTCTATCAACTTCCTAGCAGCCAAAAAGAAGACCCAATTTAAGTTGAAGAATCAGGTGGGACCATTTATTTGTAATCACAGAGATGCAGAACAAGAAGCAACAAAACAATTACTTGAGTACAAATTTGAAGAAAGCTTCTCATGGAATGATGATCCACGAGGAATACTAAGCAAAATGAGGGTTAAGTGTAAACTAACGCCCTATATTCATGAGAAAAAACCAGAGATTGAACAATATGTCAATCAAATAGAGTGGATAGAAGATACCTTGGTAGATGCAGTTAAACAAGGTGATACTAGTCACACCTTGCAAACTGCAAATCAAGGAGAGAAAGATACTAAGAGAGTCAGAGAAGAAGGTTCATACACTGGTGAGACAAAAACCGAAAATATGTTTAAACTGCTATACAATAAAAAGCCTAAAATCAATTCATTTGATGAAGGAAAAGTGACCATAGAAGTGGAAGATACATATGTGCCAGAGACAAATATAGATGCAGCTACATCAATACAAATGAGCCAGCAATTTAGATATTAAATGAAGGAAATCCTGATAATTCAAACACTCAGGTCATAGAGAAACAACAAAGTATGGAGGCATCCTCATCACAGACAACATAAGATAAAGATCTTGATATCAAAGATAAATATAAGAAGATTAAGACAAAGAATGAAGAAATAAAAAATGAGATTTATTCTCAGTATTTGAAGCAAACACCGGTATCCAAAACAGACTTCTTTCTGCTTTTGATTATTCAAACAAGAATTTTATTATTTTAGTGCTTCAACCAACAGTCAAGACTCCCAAGACAGTGTCACATTATAAGAAAGTTGATCTTGAAGTGCTAATAAAAAGTATCCATGCATTAGATCAAATTGAAATTCACAGGAAAACTTCTGAGATGTTATATTATACCATTAATACAAAGGCCATGAGTGTTCACAAGCTTCATAATACCATAATAAACATGAGAGATCAAATGAAGGTTGATAAAGCTTCCTCATATGCTAAAGATCTCAGGATTAAGTCTTTAGAAGAGTTGGTTATTCAAGTAAGATATGATCTTGCCAATATCAAAGCTACAGAACAGTTAGTGAAGAAAAACAATGAGGATATTGCAGCACTGAGGAAACAGCTCAAGCTTCCACCAACTGAACATCCACAAGCCAAAGAAATAGTGCAAGAGAAAAGCCAGAAGGATGATATGATGAATTTAATTCTACAATTAACAAGACAAATAAAATATATGGAGATCCAAATGGACAAACTTGTCCATGAAAAATAAAATACAAAATCATAGGAAACTCCTACAGTAATTCCCATGGTTACTACAGTTGTGCCTTCAACTCTGGCAGAAGATTTGGCACCAAAAGTACCACTGGCTACTGCAATTCCAGTAACCTCATCCACTACTTTAGCCACAAAATCCTCTACCACAGCAGCTCAACATTCTGATGAGGCTAGTAAATTAGCTAAATCCATGGAGGAAATGTCACTTCAAACCAATGAGATCAACATATTGAAGAAAGTGATTGATAATCTTGAAGATACTAAGAAGCTAGCCCAAATCAATGCCAAAACTCATGAACAAAGGGCTAACAGGTTAAATGTTGAGTTAAAGAATTTACAAAAATATTTAACCTTGAAAGAGCCAATTTCTTATGTGAAGAATCAATTATGGAGTAAAATCATTGAATCTATCAATGATGTTTGGCCATCAATCTAGGTAATATATGAGCAGAGGGATTTACTGAAGGCAACACAAGCAGAGATTCAAAAAATAAAATATGAGCTAGGTGATAAACCTGAGCAAGCCATAGAATTAATCAAATTTCTCAACAACAAGAACAAGAAAGAAATTGAAGAGATAGAAATTACTAATAGAACATAGACAATACTTGAAATAAGGAAAGTCATCTCAAAGAAAATTTAATGAAGCAGTTGGAAGAAAGATGTGAAAACATGAACATAGCCATAACCAAGTTTATGGTTAAGTTTGAAAATTTGAGGCAAAGAGGTTTGCCTAACATTCTGGTCATTAATGATAAACTCATGCCACAGGAGGACTACAACAAAAATATTAGAGATTATGAAAAAGAGCAATTTGACAAAACATAAGGGCAAGGAATTCATACAGGGAAGGTTTTACACAGAAGTTTTGAAGAGTTGTTTTATCTTCAACATGAGATAAAACATCTTTTTGTTATAAAACCAACATTTTCCAGATACACTGAGGCAGGTGAGAACTTTAGGAAGCTGAAAAAGATACAAATTCATAATCATGAGGCTTGGAAATCACTCAATGACTTATTGTAAAAGTCAAATTGCAGATAAAAGGATAAAACAATTTATTGATTTTTTGCAGTCAAAACAGAATTTTATAGCAGTAAGGAAGTTTTAACAGAGTTTAAAGTGTATACGGGGTAAAGAGTATCAGATGAAAGAGTATACAATCAGAAGATAATATTTCAAAACAAATTTTAAATGTCTTTACTAGCAAAGAGGATAATAAGGCAGCCAGTTGCACCCATTCCAAAACAATTTTCTATTTTATTTGGATAAATAGGACAGCTTGCTGATTTGTTAAGCAATTGTCACTATTTTATTGTAAAAGATATTTTATTTCCTTAGATAATTCCTAGAAGCATTCTAGGATATTTTGTAAACATTTTAGTATATATACTTCATCTTTTGAAGTATTATTGTGGAATAAATTGTTGAAGATTTCTATAATCATTTTTGTTGTACTTGAAGGCTTTTTGTTACAAAGTTCGAGTAGCAGACTGGATCAAATCATCTAATATCATATTTCAGGATTCATGTGATGAGCTATTTAAGTGAAGTACTTTCTAAATTTGAATGATAAAAGATGAGTATTATTTCAGGATTTGTTAAAAGCACCTTGTCTTTACGGTTTATCATTTCTATGTTTTCTTTTGATTTCCAGAGTAGGGAACCCTTAATTTCTCCCTCTTTCGAATGACCTCTATCTACTCCTTCCTTATTCAGATTAAAGAATCCTTCATTTCTCTTTATCCCGATCAAACCGCTTCAGCAAATCACCCTTCCAAGATCTTCAAATACTTGTCTATCTTGCCCTGAAAACATTTGACTTTTTGAACTTGATCCTAGTTATGTCTGCTTGATTTTTGACTCCGTAGCCCAACGGACAAACATATTTCCCACTATCCATCTCATTAAGTGATTTTTCCCACCAAACCAAACTAAATCAAAACCAATTTGCACAATCATAACTAGCCTAATATCTTATAATAATAAAAAAAGTTAAATCTTAAAGAGAGAGCCCTCTCTGAATCCTAAGAAGGCTAGATCTTAGAGTTTAAAAGTTGGTTTGTGGTTACCTCTAATGTTCTTAGACTATAAATTAAAAATCTCACAATTTTAGAATGATTAGAGTGATAACACAGACAAAGGTACATTACTTGGGGTATGTGGTCTCCAAGGAAGGCATAACAATATATCTAGAGATGATAAAAGCTATCATGGAGTGGGCATCTCCTAGAAATGTGGATGAGGTAAGATCATTCATGGGGCTAATAGGATATTATAGGAGGTTCATCAAGATCTTCTCCCGGATTACATATCCTATTACGTCATTACAGAGGAAAGGTAAGAAATTTGAATGGAAAAAGGAATGTCCAACAATTTCGAGTAGCTAAAGTAGTTGTTGACAAACGATACAATGTTAAATATTGCAAACCTGGACAAAGAGTTTATAGTGTGTACAGATGCTTGCAAGAGAGCGCTTGGTGGAATCCTTATGCAGGAGGGACATGTAGTATGTTATGAGTCACGGAAACTGAATGAGCAGGAGAAGAACTATTTGACACATGATATTTATTTGGAAGCGATCATTCATGCATTGATGATGTGGAGGCGTTATCTTCTGGGCAAGAGGTTTGTGTTGATGAGTGACCACAGTGGGTTGAGATACTTGTTTGACCAGCCAAATATGAATGTCAGGAAATCTAGATGGTTGGCCATGATCAGTGAGTTTGACTTTGAGATCAGGTACATCAAGGATAAAAAGAATAGTGTTGTAGATGCTCTTAGCAGGTGAATACAGGTAAATCACCTTGCAACTATGATTCCTTATGGGACAGATTGGCGGGATCAGATTTTACAGGCAAGTCAGCAAGATGATAGGTATAAAGATCTTATGCACATGTCGCATCAAAGTACAAGTAACAAGTATAGGTACATGAATTTGTATAGGTACATGCATTTGTATAGGTACAGGTACAAATGCACAGGAGGTGGATTATCATCTCTCAACATATGGCTTGATCAAATTTAGGAATAGGATATATGTTTTAGACATTAGTGAGCTCAAGAAGATTATCTTGAGGTAGTTTTATGCAAAACCATATTCAGCATTAGGGTAATTTTGAGGTCTAAAATGGGCCTCCTAAGGAAAATGTACAATCAAAATTCACTTTATGAGAACCAATCACATTTTTTAGGATGACATCATCCCTAATGGTTGATGTGACATTGTTTGAGTTAAAGGTACTTACTTGTTACATTCTCAATGATAGATAAAAAATCATGGTTAACCATGGTAGTGCTCTAAGTACTTTTAAAGTCATAAAGTAAAGTACTAATAATAAAAAGTCATTTCAAATTTTTTGAATAAAATATTATTATTGTTATTTCATATTTTTTGAAAGAAACAATACATATCCTTACATAATCTTCATGTCTTTACACATTTTTCAATAAATATTATATTTGTATATTTTCATATATTAATTTTTAAATTATATATTCATCTCATTTCATTTAATATTATAATTTCAAATTAATTGTAAATTAATATCTTTACATATATATTATACATATGAAATCAAGATAAATAAAAATGTAACTTTATAATTTTATGATAAATCAAATCTATGAATAATATTATTTAATATTAATAACAATACAAACATATTAAAATTAATGAAAAAAGGTATATTAGTTTTGTATGAGGAAAAAATGTACATTAGTTTTGTATGTTAAAAAAATGTATATTAGGTTCAACATAGTTTGGGGCAAAAAAAAAGTCCAAAATTTCAATGTATATAAATCTTATATTATACTTTAAATATAAATTAAATCTAATTCAATATTTTTTTTTCTTTAATTTTAAATACAACTAAATTAATTTCATTATGATTATATTAATCTTATATATTATTATACACAATATTATGAAAAATAATCTAAATGTTATAGAATATATACTATATTCATTTTTCTATTATATATTATTTTTTTTGTATATTCTAATTCAAATCAATTCAATATGTACTATAAAGAAATACATAACATAATCATTACATTTATTATATTATATTATTTTATTTTTATATAGTATATTAATTACATGTTATTATATAATTTAAATACTATAAATTTTAATTAATAGTATATTGGACAATTAACAATTTATGAATTTATGTTTATAATTTATTTTAAGTTATTTAAGTAAAAAGGACAAATGCAATAGTTGTTCAATGATAATGACATTTTCTTGAAAAGAGCATTCTTATTTATTGTCACATCAATACAATTTTTTTATTAATTTGATTTTGTTACACCTTTTCAATTGAATTTAACCATGGTTACATGGATTGTGGTGCAAAAAGTAAAATTCAAATTCAAAAATATTATTTTATTGGTTTACATATTATTTTATTATTTCCTTAGGAGACCCATTTTAGATCTCAAAATTCCCCTAATGGGTCACCTAGGATACCAAAATACATTGAAAGCAGTGAAGAATTTTTATTATTGGCCGAATTTGAAAAAGGACGTGACAGAGTTTGTGGCTAAATGTTTTGACTGTCAGCAGATAAAGGCAAAGTGTAAGTATCTAGGTGGACTACTACATCTGATTCCAATTCCAAAGTGGAAATTGGAGGTCATTTCCATGGATTTCATCATAGGTTTTCTGAGGACATCTAGACAACATGATTTCATCATGGTTGTAGTGGATAGGTTGACAAAGGTAGCACACTTCATTCCAATGAAGACTATGTATTCAACTAGTTATGTGGAACAAGTATTCATAAGAGATGTGGTCAGATTGCATGGTGTTCCAAAGAAGATTGTGTCAGACAAGGATGCAAAGTTTACTTCCAATTTTTGGAAGGAGTTGTTGGCAGGTTTAGGTACAAAGTTGGCTTCAGTACAACTTATCATTCACAGGAAAATGGACGGACGGAGAGGGTCAACAGGATATTGGAGGACATGTTGAGGATGTATGTGATGCATCAACATAGGAGATGAGATGAGTACCTTCTGTTGGTTGAGATTTATTACAACAATCGTTACTAGGAGTCACTGAGAATGATTCTATTTGAGGCATTATATGGACAGATTCATAATAATCCCATCAGTTGGAGTTATCCAATGAACAATGTATTGATTGGACCAGACATGTTAGCAGAAATGGAACAAAAAATGCAGGTAATAAATAAGAATCTAAAAGCAGCACAGGACATGCAGAAAATATATGTAGATTAGAACAAATTTTTTAGGGAGTTTCATGTTGGGAAATAGGTGTACTTGCGCATCAAGCCAAAGAAGAGATCCTTATGGATTGGATTGTGTGCAAAGTTGGAAAAACAGTTTTGTGGACCTTTCAGGATTCATTAAAGGATTGGGTTAGAAGCCTATTTAAATGCAATGCCTCTAATAGTGAAAGACCATGACGTTTTCCATGTATCATTACTTATGAAGTATGTTAAATATGTTGATCATGTGAATGACTGGTCTATATTGTAGGTGGAGTCATATGGAGAATTTTAGTTGGAACCTCAGTGTATATTGCAGAGAAAGGTGCTCATGCTCTGAAACTGAGCAATTGAGTAGGTTAAAGTTCAGTCGAAGCACTTTGACCCCGATGAAGCTACATGGGAGATGGTGAATCAGATGCAGACTATGTATCCTTCTATAGTCTTTGGTTGAGTGAATGTCCTCGATATATGTTTTGATGTGATGTTTTGGTGTATGTAGATATGTATATCGATGTAAATACCACCATGAGTTGTGTTATAAATATCTAATAAAAGGTATGGGTGTCATGTTATTATGTTGCCATGTTGGTTTTCTTCTCATTAGGTTGATCATTGTAAATACAACAACGAGCTAAGTTATAAAGCTCCATGGAAGTCTTTTTTTCTTTCAGTAGTCTTTTTGGTTGTAGGTGCCATTGAACACTAAGGACGGTGTTCCCATAAGGGGGAGGGTTCAATAACAACCTTGGAGAAAAATCCATGTAATAAAATTTAATAAAGGAAAAATAATAACCATGATTATGGGACACATATTAGCTTGGGTGTTCTTTTCAGTTATTATGGAAAAAAAAATTGGCAAAGGCTCTGGAAAGGAAAAATGACATTTTTGGCAATTTGTTTATGAAAATAATGGAAATTAGGAGAAAAGGAAGGTGAAAGGTCACATGTTTCATGTGAGGAGGACGAATGAAGGAAAAATAATATAAAATGAAGAAAACAGATGCCACATTAATAAAAAGGCTTTCGAGGATCAGTTGGTACCTTTTTTCAATTCAGTTTTGGAGCTATCTCTTTATTATTTCTCTCACACTCTTCGACACTTAGAGTTTTCTTAGTACACTTCATAATTGGATCAAAAAAGGAAAAGAAGGCAAAGAGAAAGCAAAGATAAAGCAAGAAAGAGCAAGATCAAGCAGCTGCAATGGGTTTACTTGCAGGTATCAATTTGCATGTATGATTTCCTTGCTAGATTTGGCATGCATGGTTATGCATGTTTATTTTTGGTTCTCTTGTTGTCATTGGCATGGGATTTTCCAGGTGTGACCGTGTTCTTTAGCCTTTCTGTTCCATTTTTGGATAACCATGGTGTGATGGGTTCTCATATTTTGGTTGAGCTGCATTTTCAGATGCATTCGAAACTCAATGAGGTGGATATGTGAATGAAATAACACATGGCCTAGTGATCCCTGGACCATACTATGAATTACGGTAAAGCCACTAGCCTACTGACCTGTGAATCAGGATATGGATTGTGATAAAGCCAAGTATTTTGTGCCTCACTGGGCCTAGGAATCCTAGACTAGTGAATGGCGGGATATACAGTAAATCCTAAAGGTGGTTTCCCTTGACCACGCCTAGGAATACTTTCCAATGAATGGTGGGATATATGTTAAATCCTGGAGGTTGGTGTCTCGATTATGGGCTAGTGATCCCTAGATCAGATTATGGATTGTGGTAAATCTGAGAGACTAGGAGAATGGAAAATTCCTCTTGGTGTAGGTGGATAAATCTGGTGGCATCCATGCTTGTTTAGGGCATAGTGATCCAATGAGGATTGCGCTAAAGCTTGGTTCTATTGATGAGGGTGAGGTGGTTTAACCTCGACAAGCCCTGGTTGGTTCTTTTAGTTTGAGTCTTGCATTCATACTTCGAATATGACATGAGGGTGATTGGCTAAAGAGAGATTTGGCTTAGCCAATCTATGGCTAGGTGGAACATGGTAGTCCATACCAGGTTGGCTTTTGCATTCATCAATAAGAGTTCCTTTCCTTGATATTTTATGTGTAAATGTACTGTACTATATGTGCCATTTATGGTTGTTTTATCCACATTATTTATGTTTTTTATATGTTGGTTATGACTATGTTTTATGACAGTGAAAATGTATGGTTTTCACCATGTTTTGACTTGTAAATGAATGAGAAATGAATATATGACCTAATAGATGATAATGCAGCTAATGTGATAAGGCATCAGTGCTTCTTAGAAATTCTTAGATAAGTATGAGACCCATATGCTCAGATATGTTATTATGACTTGTAGAATGCGTATTTGTGACATGTTTGACGAAATGTCTGTCGTGGCTAGAAGGGGCCTAGTCAAGTCCTTGTTCAATTATTTTCATTTGTATCATTCTTTCGATGTTACTTTTCATTTTTGGAATTTCATATAGTTTTGGGCAGTGGCTTGAGTCTTGGCCCTGAACAAGTAGCACGAAATTGGGAGTGGTTGGCACTGAACTACCGAGAAAATTCCCTAGTCGTAGGCATGCCTTATTTTGGGAGTGACTGGAGGGCCACATTCGCATGCATTCCCATGTCAAGAGAGTGACTGAGGCTTTAATTTAGAAAAATTTCAAGTTTTTTCAAGGGCTCGTCACCTGGAAGGGTTGGATGGATCTTGGGGGTTCTATTGCAGGTGTCGAAGGTGAGGTTGGTTGCGTTGTGTTGGTTACACTTCCTTAACTGTACATGGGGAGTTGAATCAAATCATAGTAGCCTCTCGTCACATGTTTACCTGGGTTAGCCGGCTACTTAGGTAGAAGTGGGAGGAGAGTGTTACACACATCTAGCGAAAGGAAGTGTTGTTCCAAGCACAATATCAAACATCAATTTTTGTATAAAAAATCATGTTTGACTAACCCCGTTTTATTGAAGTTTGAAACCAGAGACAAAAATAATGAAAGGAAATCCTCACATACAAAGTTCCCAAATAGCTACAAAACAACAAAGGAAAAAGGGGCAAAAATTATGTAACCGACAAATAAATATTAATCCATCGCTTTCGGTTCACTGGCCCAATCATGTTACAAATCAGTGGGGGAAGAAGCGGAAAAGTTAGTAGGACGCGCCCCCAAGAATTTAGTGAGTTAGCGCGTAGATCAACGGTAAACATGCATTCCAAGGGGTGACCTCCTCTTCACGCTTTGGCCTCCCGACTCACCTAAAACTAGTTGGGACCATCAAAAAAGTGTTTTATAATGTGCAATCTAGTGAAGCAAGGTAAGGTAAGGTAAGGTCAAATTTGTAGCTCGAGTTCGCCATACGCCCTCCACCTACCCAACGAAATCTGGTCAATCCACCACCTACACGTGTCGATATGATGACATTGTCTCAATGTCAAACCTCTAGTTGTCATCCTCTATCTTGAAATATCCTAGTAAAATCCCTCGAATTTTTCACTTGGCCATTGTCTTTTTTACTCCATAAGAAGCTATTAGTTGGACTCTAGTCCAGAACCTTGCTCGGACTATTCGTCACTCCATATTTTCTCCTTACGTCACTTTTGATCGCTAGGTATTTAACCAGTCTCATGCCTTTGTGTTTAAAGTTCCATCTTTGCTTTTAAAATGGAAAGACTACAACTAAGACCCCACAAGCTCGTGAAGTTAGGCCTGCCCCCAGTCCTAATCCTGTCATGGACTCCCAAGCTCATATTCCCAAACTTGTTTATCCATTTCACATGGCTAAGGAAAGTTTTAACCTTATTATCTGAATTGACTATATTAGTTTTGTTGTGCTGTGTCTTTTCAGTTTATAAACATGTGCATACTTGTCTCATTAGTTTGCTTAAGGATTGAGTATTTTAACCATGAATTGTAGATGATTTTAGGTGAATTAGAATCATAAAACAAGCTAAAATAACATTAAACATCAATGTAAAATAGAGAAATAAGTCACCACATGAAATTAACACAACAGGAATGATGAAGCAGTTCACCCCTCCTGGACTACATCTGTTGGTCCAACTCCCAATGGCATGTCCATCTTTCATTATCCTAAAATTTTTGCAAATACATGTAGTTACAGTGCTCTAATGGCTATTTTCTCTGCACAAATGGATCCAGAATTATCCAACTAGTCAAAAATGACTCTTCATTCATTCAGAATGGGAAAAAATTGAGTCTCCTACTCTTTTGCTGAGTTACACCTAGAAAAAATCCACTAAAAGTGGAGAACTCCACTTATCTGGAGTTAAATTAGAAACTCCCACTAGAAATGGCGTGCTTTCCTAAACCACTGTCGAATAAACTGTGGCATTAAATTTATTATTGGGCACATGTCCCCCAAACCCCATGGTTAACAGCCATCGGCAGTTGGGCGGAACTCATGTTAAAATCCCGTTAGATGTTTTAAACTGTGGGTTGAACGATATTGGTTAGCGCAAACCGTCGCATTAACCGCATGGTGTAACATTGCCGTGTGACATGTTGAAACTACTGGATGGATTTTGAGCTGCTGGAGGTTTAAAATTTGTGGTTGGATTTTTTTGTTACGTTTATATGCCATGTGAACAATACGCAAGGACCGTTTGCGGGTTGGGATCATCGGCGGTCCCCAACCTCCATACTCCAATGTTTTAAACCATAACACAAAGCCGCAACATATGAATGTTAAGAACTTCGTGTAGCTCGAGCAGTGGAGACCTATGCGTGCCCGTGGGAGGTCGCAGGGTCGAGCCCTGCGGACCTCATCCAAAAATTTATAAATTGGTTCAAGGGCCACATGGTGGCCTTAGCGCTAGCCATGTGGCACCTCATGATTGGGTCTCATAAAAATGTACATCCATTAGAATTGCGCCACTTGTAAACTTGGGGTTGGTTTTGAGGAAAGAAATATTCCTCATAATATTCCCTTTTTCTTACTGTGCATCCACCCTGCTGACTGGGTATCCCAGTCTACCCTAGTCAAACTGTCGTAAAATTTACCTGTTTGGAAATTCAATCAAAACACGATATCTCCCTCATACGGCATCGGTTTTTCGAACCGTTCACGGCACCGAAATCAGGAAGACGAGATATATGCAACCATTCTAGTTTCAACCCAATCCTGTAACTTTGAATTTTGAGAAAAAATTATGAACTCCTGATTACTCCTCCCCATTGGGAAGATTTTGGACCCCAAAGGACTTGATTATCTGTTCAATAGATGAGGGTACAACTCCCTCAGCTTTCCAACCTCCATATATTTTTCCTTGCTTTGTTTAGTGCCTTTGATCCCAACTCGAAGGTAGTCAACACTTCCCCTCTTGGATGCTCTTGTCCCCCTATCAAGAATTGTATCTTCCTTGAGCTTATCTAGAAATTCTGGAGAGAAATATTTAATAGAAGGTAGCTAAACATTACTTCCTTGATCATCGATAAAAGGTGGATCATACAAACGTAAGCTTTCAACATTAACAACTAAATACATTTTCATGTAAGAAGGAAATTCAAGTTGAAATGCATTATTACCAACTTGCTTTATGATCTTGAATGGACCATATCGAATGGGTTTGAGATTTTTACCTTCCCCTTGCATCCTTTATTTGCTAATGTGCAACCATACCTCATCTCCCTCTTGAAACTTGTGATCAACTTGATGTTTTTCATGCCTCTGTTTGTATTTGCTTTGACTTTTCTCAAGCTGTTCTTGAACATGTTGATGTATAATATGAACTTTCAAGCCTTGTCAATATCACTATGGCCATCAATTGCCACATCCTTCCTAAAGATGAAGTCTAATAACGATTTTTGCAAACACCCAAAGCATAATTCAAAAGGAGATGTTTGATTTGAAGAGTGCTTTGCCCGGTTGTAAGCGTGTTGAATATAATGCCGTTGTTCATCCTACAACTTAGGAAGTTTGTTGCAATATCCTCTCAATATACGCACAATGGTTTTGTTCACCACCTCGGTTTTTCCATCTATTTGTGGATGAAAATCATTACTCCTTTTCAACTTTGTGTCCATCATATTCCATAGATTTGACCAAAAATTCCCAATGAACCTGGAATCCCTATCACTAATAATAGAAGTTGGCAATACAAAATGAACCCAAACATGTTGAAAATAAAGTTCGACAATTTTTTCAACAGTAATGGTTTTCTTACATGGAATAAGTATACACATTTTACTAAATCTGTCCACAACTACATAAATATAATCATGATGCTTTCTTGACATAGGTATACCTCCAACAAAGTCCATGGAGACACTCTCCCATGGCCTTGATGGTACTGGTAGTGGTGTGTACAACCTAAGCTTCCTATTACTAGGCTTACTTGTTTCACACATAAAACAACCTCTTATAAAACATGACACACTAGCTATCATGCGAGGCCAATAGTAATACCTTTGTATATGCACCACTGTTTTTCTTACCCCAAAGTGTCCAACAATAAGAGATGAATGAGCTTCTCTCATGACACTTAGCCTCTCTCCTTGTGGTATACACAGCTTGCCCAAATGAAACAACAAATTGTTATGCATATGATAATCTTTTTCTTCAACTTGATTCCCTTCACTCAAATTAGCATACACATCTTGAAAATAAATGTCATGTGCATATTGTTCTATGTAACTCTCATGTACAACAAAATCATTTTTGAGTAAAGTAGATTCACTAATGATTGGTCTTGAAAACATACATTAGGGGAATTTCGAGGTCTAAAATGGGCCTCCTAAGGAAATAATAAAATAATAGTTAAACCAATAAATTAATATTTATGAATTTTCAATTCACTTTTTGCACCACAATCCATGTAACCATAGTTAAATTCAATTCAAAACTTGTACCAAAATAAAATTAATAAAAAAATTGTATTGATGTGACTATAAATAAGAATGAGCTTTTCAAGAAAAATTCATTATCATTGAACAACTAATGCATTTGTCCTTTGTACTTAAATAACTTAAAATAAAATAGAAATAGAAATTTATAAATTCTTAATTTTATTATATGCTATTAATTAAAATATATATTATTTAATTGTATAATAACATGTAATTAATATACTATATAAAAATAATATAATATAATATACTATAATAAATGTATAAGGATATGCATTGTTTCTTTCAAGAAATATGAAATGACAATAATAATTTGTTTATTCAAAAAGTGTGAAATGACATTTATTATGAGTACTTTACTTTGACTTTAAAAGCACTTAGAGAACTACCATGGTTAACCATGAGTTTTTATCCACCATTGAGAATGTGACAAGTAAGTACCTTTAACTCAAGCAATGCCACCTCCACCATTAGAGATAATGTCATCCCCTAAAATGTGATTGGTTCTCATAAAATGAATTTTGATTGTATATTTTCCTTAGGAGGCCATTGAAAATACCTTTCTTGTACCTTATAACCAAATTAAACTGTTGAAGAAATCCCATCCATCTGAAATGTCTTGATTGCTACAATTTTGTTTGCGACTGCAAGTACTATAATGGTTGGTGATCGGTGTGTACAATAGTCTCTTTACCCATAAAGTAGACTTTCCACTTCTTGACACTTTGTACCAACGAATATAGTTCTTTTTCATATGTAGGATAATTAGTCACAACACCATTAAATGTTTCAGAATGAAAATCGATAGGCTTACCATGCTGCAAAAGTATTGTGCCCATGGCATAATCACTAGCATCAGTTTGAATCTCGAATGGCTGTCTCAAATTTGGTAATGCAAGGACTGGGGCTGAACTAATCTTGTCTTTTAAAGCTTCGAAAGCTTGATGTTGTTTTCCTCTCCATTGGAAGTCTTTCTTCACACTTGTCACTACATGCATAGGAGCTGCGATGGAAGAAAAGTTAGCAATGAAACTTTCTCCAATATTGAGTTACACCTAAGAAACTTCTTACCTCGGTTACTGTTTTGGGTGTGGACCAATTCAAAATGGCTTCCACTTTAGAAGGATCCATTCTCTACTCTCCTCCTCCTACAATATGTCCTAAATAGACCAAAGAAGTCTTTCCAAACTCACACTTTGACATCTTAAGAAACAATTGCTCTTTCTTCAAAATATCAAGCACTCTATTCACATGCAAGACATGATATTCTCTTGTTTTGCTGAAAATAAATATGTCATCTAAGTACACAATCACAAAGTCATCAAGGAATGGACGCAAAACATTATCCATAACACACGTGAAAGTTGTCGGTGCATTACACAAACCAAATGGCATAACTAGCCACTCAAAGAGTCCTTGTTTGGTTTTGAATGCAGTTTTCCATATATCACTTTCTGCAATTCTTACTTGATGATATCCACTTTGTAAATCTAAATTAGTGAAAATATTTTCTTCTTTTAGCTGATCAAGAAAATCATCTATTCTTGGGAGTGGGTAACAATTATTTACCGTAATCTTGTTCAAAGCTCAAAAATCTACACACATGCGCCAAGTCCCATCTTTCTTTGGAATCAAGACTATGGGTGAACTGCATGAAGAGGTGCCTGGCCTTATGATTCCTTTGTCCAACATCTCTTTGATTTGTCTCTTTATTTCAACATTCTCCACTATCGACATGCAATACATACCAATGTTTGGAAGAGGACAATCTTGCTGCAACTGAATCTCATGTTGAATCTCTCTTTTTGGAGGCAATCTTATTGGCTCCTGAAACATCTCATGATGTGCATTAACTACATTATATAAATATGATTTCAACTTAGGATCACAACCCTCAAATGATTCATGATTAAAATCAGCTTTAGGCTTAATCATAAGAAGAACAAAATTATTACTTGAATTTACCAGCCTCTTTACCTGTCCATCATTTACCATAGCAATGTTTATCTTCTTGCGATGTGACCTAACAATGAACTCCTTGCCATATTTGAATAAATGATACTTGTTCTCATGATTATGGAATATCGCTTTCCTGTCATACAAGTAAGGACTCCCCAAGACAATACCTATTATGTCAAGCGGAACCACATCTAATTCAACTATGTCAACAAAATTCACAATGATTGCAAACCGCAATATACATTTCTTTGTAACCTATAAATTTGCATCCTTGCAAATCCAACATAATGGATATGGTTTTGGATGTGGTATGGTCTCAAGGTTAATTTTATTTACCAAGTCTTCAGAGATTAAGTTTTCTTGTGACCCATTGTCTAACAATGTGTCAATCTTAGTATGCTTGGATATGACCCTCACTTGAAATAGTTATATTCTTTCTTCTTCATTTGGAGCATGTATGTGATAGTTTGATGTGTTGGTACTGGGTTTAGTTTCAATTTATTTTCCCTTCATGTTCTTCAATCCCATGGTTGTAATATTAGATTCATCACCTGAATCATCTCCTAAATCATGTTGAGTTGTAGCTGCAATTTTTTGTTTCCCTTTGTTATTGGGTTTCTTTGGTCTCATTTCAGGATGTAATTTCCAACAATGAGCTTCATCATGGCCGTATTTTGAACAATGTTTAAAAGCCAAATTTTCTCCCTCTTTCTTAATAGATGCATTCTTTTTACTTGTACCTTTTGAGGTCTTCTCTTTGGCTTTACTCTTAAAAGGTTTCTTTCTACCCTCTTCATAAATGTTCTTCCCTCTAGCTTCTAGATGTGTGGCATGAACACATACTTCATCTAGAATGGTGGGGTTAAACATGAGAATAATATGTTTAAGGTAGCTATGTAAGCCTCCTATGTACTTGAGAAAAGTATCTTGGCTCTGCAAATCTACCCCTAATAAGAGAGCTCTTCTCCTAAATTCTTGGGTGTGTTCTTGCACATTTTTTCCATTCAATTGCCTAAAGTTTTTCCAGTTCATTATGGATTTCTACATATGAGCTAATGGATAAAATTGTTTTTTTATAAAAGTAATGGAATATGACCATGATAGAATAATCTTACCATGTTTCTTAATCTCCTCCTTTGTCTTGGATTCCCACCAAACAAGTACTGCACCTTCCATTCTCGATGAAGCTAATTGAATTTTGGTATCATCATCTTGAAGGTTCTTGATTCTCAAATAGACCTTCAATTTCCTAATCCAATTATCAAGCTTTTCTGCATTGACTTCGCCATTACACACTGGCAATTCAAACTTAACATCAAGTTTTAAAAAAGGACTTTTACCAATGTTCTTTGACTTGTGTGGTTGATATACTGAAGAAGAAGGAGAGGATGATGATGATGAGGGTGAGGATGATGGCTCTCCATTTTCTCCATTTCCTCCATTTCCCTTCTTTGAATTATGTTAGTCATTGTAGCCTCCTGAAGATCCTTGTCCTTCCTTGTGAATTTTGGATCATTCTCCATCCAGTATCTCATTATTTTCTTGATAAAGGATTCTAACCATCTCAATCATGTCAAGAAATGCTTTCCTGAACACTCTTTCTTCCTCTTTGGGAACAACTTCTTCATGGATTTCTCCTTCCTCTTGAGGCATGCTTAATGGAACTTTTGCTTCCTTAGGAGGTGAAATAGGTGGGTGGAGATTGTGGCAATCTTTCTCTACTTTTCTTTGGCTCTTCTTGAGACCCTTCTTCTTCCACCAATTTGCCTTCTCCTCGCTTGAGCTTGAGCCTTGTAAGCATCTAAAACTTGCAAACAGTTAAACAATTCTTTGCACTAAACAACACTAGAGAATAAACTCTAACTCTGATACCAATCTGATCTAAATTGACACTATTATTTTTTCAGTGCTAAGTGTCTTTTCAGTTTATAAACATGTGCATACTTTTCTCATTAGTTTTCTTAAGGATTGAGTATTTTAACCATGAATTGTAGATGATTTTAGGTGAATTAGAAGCATAAAAAAATATTAAATAGCACTAAACAACAGTGTAAAACAGAGAAATAAGTCACCACATGAAATTTACACAGCAGGCATGATGAAGCAGTTCACCCCTCCTGGGCTACATCTGCTAGTCCAGCTCCTAATGGCATGTCCATCTTTCATTATCCTCAAAAAATTTCAAATACATGTAGTTACAGTACTCTAATGGTTGTTTTCTCTGCACAAATGGCTCCATAATGCTCCAATTAGTAAAAAATAACTATTCATTCATTCACAATGGGCGAAAATTGAGTCTCCTACTCTTTTTCCTAGTTACACCTAGAAAAGCTCCACTAACAGTGGAAAACTCCACTTATCTAGAGTTAAATAAGAAACTCCCACCAGAAATGGCGCACTTGCCTAAACCACCGCTAAATAAACTGTGGCATTAAATTTATTGTTGGGCACATGTCCCCCAAACCTTGCGGTTAACAATCGTCGGCGGTTGGGTGGAACTCATGTTAACCTCTGGTCGGATGTTTTAAACTGTGGGTTGAACAGTATTGGTTAGCACTAACCGTCGCATTAACTACACAATGTAACATCGCCATGTGACATTTTGAAACTGTCGGAGGGATGTTGAAGTATCATAGGTTTAACATTTGTGGTTGGAGTTTTTTATTACATTTATATTCCATGTGACCAATACTAGGGGACCGCTGGTGGGTTGAGACTGCTGGCGGTCCCCAACCCCCATATTCCAATGTTTTAAACCATAACACAAAGCCACAAAATATGAATGTTAAGAAATTCACTTAGCTCAGGCGATGGAGACCTGTGTGTGCCCATAGGAGGTCACGAGGTCGAGCCCTGCGGATCTCACCCAAAATTTTATAATGTGGTTGAAAGGCCACATGGCAGCCTCAGGGCTAGCCACATGACACCTCCTAATTGGCTCTCATAAAAATGTACATCCATTAGAATTGCGCCACTTGTCAACCTGGGGTTGGTTCTGAGGAAAGGAATATTCCTTAGAATATTCCATTTTGCTGACTGTACATACCCGCTGCTGACTGGGCATCCCAGTCAACCCTGGTCAAATTGTGGCAAAATTTACTTATTTGGCAATTCGATCAGAACGCGATATCTCCCTCCTACAACATCGGTTTTTCGAACCGTTTCCAGCACCGGAATCAGGAAGACGAGATCTACACAACCATTCTGGTTTCAACCCAATCCTATAACTTTGAATTTTGAACAAAATTTATGAACTCCTAATCACCTCATAGCCTACAAATCGGAGTAAGAAGACCTATTTAGGGTAGTCGAATATGGTTTGTATTACCAAATCACCCCTTTTGTTCACCATTTCCTCGAGTTCATCTCTTGGATCTCTGAAGCCTCATTAGGGGAATTTTGAGATCTAAAATGGGCCTCCTAAGGAAATTTTAAAATAATAGCAGAAATAATAAAATAAGATTAGATTAGATCATCAAATTTTAGGAGGAAAAAAAACAAACTTTTTCAACTCGTACTTTCAACTTATATCCCTATGGGTTTACTCAAATTTCAAGCAGGAACACTCGTTGGATACAAAATTTGATTCCTCATCCAAGGAGTACCCATGTTGCATACTTTTGATGGACTCTTCTACACGAAATATGAGAAACACATAAATAATGTGATTGCAATCATTATTTTTCATGTATTTTTCATTTTTCGTGCAATAGGGTCCATCGAAAGTATGCAACATGGGTACTCCTTGGATGAGGAATTAAATTTTTCATCTAATGAGTACTCTCGCTCAAAATTTCAGTAAAACCTTAGGGAGATAAGTTGAAAAAACAGTTTTATTTTTTTATTATTTTTTAATGCTTTTACTTTTTTACCCCAAAAATGGTGAATTGTCCCCCATGGTTGACATCATCATATTGAATGCTATAGGTTCTTATAAATTTTATTTTTATTGTGCATTTTTTTTAGGAAGCCCATTTTAGACCTCAAAATTTCTCTAATGATATTGAGCAAAAAGGGTTTTTTTCTCCTCTCAAGGGAACAAGATACTGAAAATTACCCCCCAGCTTATCCGAAAATCCATGTGTTACACTTCATCTTCTACCAGTCTGTAATTCACAGAGGTAACCCTATTGTTTTGTTTCACAAACCTCCTTGTTGAACGAAGCAACTCTCTCCTTCAGATGATCACGGTTTCAAAATCACCAAGCCTCCTATAGTTGATAAGTTTCCAGTTTCTCTATTCATAGACCCTGCTCAACCTATATTGGTAGTGATCTCTGGAATGTTTAGAGAGGACGACACTATTTAGGTAAACAATGCTTGTCTAGGTTTTATAGACCAAACGACGCAACCCGATACCTTCTTTGATATCCCTTGATTTTTAGCCTTCGCTATAAAAATCTAGTTCCATCACCTGTAAAATTCAAATTGCTTCAAGTATTACTGATTGTTGTTTTATTTGTTCATGTTTACACATGCCGACAAATTCAAAGGTGTAGGCTTGGCTAAATTCTCTCACAGAGGATAAGAACTTAAGTATGTGTTTAACTAGACTACCTATATTCATCATGATTCTCGTGATGATGGTTATTCCAAATTTATTTCAGAGTTCATGTCCATAGCCTATGAAATCATTCATGGGACACCTACACCTCTGGTATTTCCTTAACAAAAGGAGTTGCTCCAATTTAGTGAGGAAGATTGTGTAGGGAATTGGTACTTATTTGAGGACCACACCGAGCTCCGAGTGTATGGTTGAGAACTTCCCCCTATCCATTTGCCAGTGTTATTCCCCATGAGAATATTTGCTCTAGAATTTTTGAGACAGTGCCTCGAATTAGACCTGGTGCATTTTTTCCCCGGAAAAGAAAGGGTACATGTGTAAACTCCCAAATGTAGTGGGCACTTTCACCATCAACTCAGGACCTGCCTCTCCTCTGATTGAAGAAATCCTCCAGAAAATGAAATCCCAGCAAGGAGATGTATGGAATTATGACCCTAAAGGGGTTATTTATTGAAGGAGAGAAAATATCAAAGCCTCAACATATATAAGTGAGCCCAAGCATTATATTGAATGGAAATATAACTCTGACTCCTGGCCTTTGGATACAAAAATTGAGACTGAGACCTCAACATGAGACAAACATTAAAAAAGGGCCAGTGATGAGGTTGATGGCATGGATGAGGATGAAGAAGTACATGTAAGCAAGAGGCCAAGACAACAAGATTACGAAGGACATACTCGAGAAAAAGAAGACGAGGTGGTCCCTAAGCTGGTGGACCGAGGATCAAATCGATCAGGCTTTAAAATTGACCTGTAAATTCCTCCCTCATTCACAAAATCTATTTATTCACAGGAGGTTGTCTCAAGAGAGGGCACATCAGGTGTAGGAACATGTTGGTATATGGGAGAAGAAATCAGAGAGAGAAACAAAAAAGTCATGGGGCATCTAGGAACAAAAATAGCCCTTCATGCTGATAAACATCACAACAGGATTTTGGCAGCAATGGAAATAGAGAGAGATCAAATGGTGTTGTTTGTACAATAGCCACCCACTCAGCCCTTGCCCTCAAGGATGCAGTACAAGGCTCTGGATCTTATCCTTGATTTGGCATCGATTCCTTTACATGAAAAGATGAATCTCCACTAACAGATTGGGCATATGCTCTACAACGAACTCGGTAAGTATACCATGACTGTGGATAAGGCTCAAAAGTTGTTGGAGAGAAAAATTTCCACTCTAAAACAAGAAAGGGAAAATTCCAGGGCCCTTAAATTATAGGTTGAGTCTTATAAGAAAATATCACTGGAAAACGGACAACTTCTGAAGGACAGTCTTCTATTAAATCTCTCCTTCAGATATCTCAGAAAGAAGTCCAAGAGCTGAGACACAAACTTAAATTTCCCGGCGGAGAACATATCCAAACTCTTGAGCTGGCTTAGGTGGAAAGGGAGAAATAAGTTCTGGCTAAAAAACTGCTTGATGTGAATGTTGAAGTCATAGCACTGAATTAGAAACTATAAGAACCACAATGAAATTTATATACCCACGTTTGTGTTGTGGTTGTGCCTGATGACCCCCAGAACCCCACGGATAAGCTCACGAGGGAATTTACCGAGCTACAACTCTCTGAGGGTGAAGTGAATATGATACAGAGATATCTTGATGCAACTCAAGAAACTTTAACCCTAAAACAAAATCAATTAGCAACAATCAAAGTAGAAGCTCAGCTTGCGAACAAGAATTTACAGGTGGCCAATAAGAAAGTTTTAGATTTAAAAACCCAATTAAAATGGAAATGTTCTTGGTCAATCCCGAAAAATGATCTGGGATGAGATCATATCAGAAATTAAAATCCATTGGGAACACCTCATGTTGGTAAATTAAAAAGGGGTCACAGTTTGAAACTACAAGGATCAACTCAAAATAGGCAGGGAATGTGGGGTTGAGAACTCTCTGATAGAAAGGAAATACATTCATTTCATAAAATAACTACCAGATGAGGGGTTAGCTGTAGAAATTATACAAACATATTTATATCAATGGATTCAGTCAGATCTAACAATGTACTAAATCTAGATACTGAATCGATTCTACAAATCAATTGTGTAAATTAAACACAATCGCCAATCACATGTAGCAAAGAAAGAATCAAATCAAACCACAACACATATAATTTCCTGGGGAAATCTTGCTGCTCAAAACCCCTCTATCTTATATTGTATATTAACCATGGAATCATGAAACAATTACAATGCACTCTTATCACAAGAGTCTCGTGCACTCTTCTAACTGTCTCACACTCTCCTGGACAAAAATGGCCAACACTTAGCCAATTCTCAGCCTCTAAATAGACAGCCTTGCTTGTGCAATTCCTGATGAATGCAATCCTTATTCTTTAGGAATTTTTGCCTTCCTAAATTGCACAAGGATAATGGGAACTCCAATGGATGTTTGGTTTCATGCAAGCAACCTACTAATCACACAACTAATAGTTAACCCCCATTTCACCTTTGTCTCAACTGGGTATCCACTAGAACTGACATGCATGCAACTATTAATAGTAAATCATCAGCTACATGGCAGATAACTGATTCTGAATTAAATAATTTTTAATTCACTTGATCTCTCACTAGTGCAACAAATAGTTACAACTAGTACAACTAACTCTAACTCACCTAATTGAGTTGACTAATTACACATGCATTAAATTAATGCACCAACTGCAATTCGAAATCCATAACTAATATAATTAATTTGCATGCCTCACCAACCACCCTCAACTTGAAATACATGAGCTAACTGAGTTTATCACACTCAGTTAATTGTTACAAGTGATCATGAGATAAGATTACATTTTATTATCCAATTTAATTAAGGGAAAATTAAATTAGACATTGCACCAAATTTAGGCCACACTAGTGTAGGTGTTGCTAGGACCTATTGGTCCCACACTAGTGTGTGTGCTGCAAATTCTTGTTTGACTTCAAAAATCTCGATCAACAAGAAAGGGATTATCTTCCACCCCAATCCTGCCTCTATCGTATTCGAATTTGATCCTAGTGAGCGCCTTTGTTATAATATCTGCATTATGATCTTCCGTGGGAATGTACTGAAGTAACATTTTGCGCCTCAGAACACAATCTCTGAGATGGTGGTACCAAATTTCTATGTGCTTGGACCTATCATGAAACACCAGATTAACCGAGAGTTTAATGCAAATCTAGTTATCACAATGTATCACTATCGGATCCATCTGAGAACCAAACAAACCAACCATGATCTTTCTCATCCAGATGGACTCACATGTTGCTTGGATTGTTGCCATGTACATTGACTCCACTGAACTGAGTGCCACAGATCTCTCCTTCCTGCTGTACCAATAAAATGTTTTCGATCCTATGCTAAAGATCCCTCCTAATGTGCTCTTTCTGTCTGATGGAATTCCTGCCTAATTTGCATCCATGAAGCCTTGAAGATTCACTCCCTAGGTCCGTATGTACCATAATCCATACTATGTAGTGCCCCTGAGATATCTCAAGATATGCTTCCCCGCCTTCCAAAAGAGCTTGTTCAGCTTAACCATAGCTTGAATCAGCTGGGTAACTGCGTAGCAAATGTTTGGTCTGGTGTTCACCAAGTACATCAGTGAACCTACTAGCTTCATGTAGATAGTAGCATCCACTACTTCTCTAGAAGTATAATCCTCTTTCCTCCAATTTCCTGGAAGAGGAGTTTCCATGGGTTTACAAATATCCATTTGAAACTTACCCAGTATCTCTTTGGCATACTTGCCTCGAGAAACAAAAAGTTCACCGTCCTTTTTCCATATTTCCAAACCAAGGAAATAGGGAAGGAGTCCATGTCCTTCATTTTGAACTCTCTTACAAGATCATCCTTGCATGAGTTTATCAGCTTCTCATCACTTGTCAAAATTATATCATCAACATAAACTACGATAATCATGAGCTTACCATCAACCACAATCTGGTACAGGTTTTCATCCGCTTCACTTTTAGTGAAGCCCAACCCAGTGAAATAGTTTTCAATCCAAGTGTACCAAGCACAAGATGCTTTCTACAGCCCATACATTTCTCTCTTGAGTCTACACACATGCGACTCATTATCAAAGATCTAGAAACCTTCTAGTTGCTCTATGTACACTTCCTCCTCAATAACTCCATTGAGAAATGAAATTTTCACTTCCATCTGATGAATATTCCACCCCATCTGCGTTGAGAGTGCAAGGATAGATATAATGGAAAAGTAACTCATGAATGGTGAGAAAGTATCTTCGTAGTCAATCCCCTCAACTTGTGAGAATCTCCGAGCCACAAATCCGGCCTTGTACTTCTCCACACTTCCATCAACAACTTGCTTCACCTTATGGATCCATCTATATCCAACCATTGATTTACCGACCGGTCTTGGACAATCTCCCATGCACTGTTCTTGACAATGGAGTCATACTCCTCTACCATCGCATCAAACCCAATTGGTTGTTGCACTGCCTCCTGAATGGAATATGGTTTTGTCACAATACACTTGATCATAAGAGCCATGTATCTATTAAACCTTTTTGGAGACTATCTTTGTCTGCGCAGTGAAGTAGGGGCTCCTACATTCTCTGCTACATCAAGTCTCAATCTATCAACTTTCATGGTGCGCCTTCTACCATTTCTGGTGGATGGCTCTTCATGAGTGTTTTCTACCACTCCATGATCCTCTGCATGTGGCTGCTCCACATATTGAGGTTCATTCTTTGGAACCAAGAGTTCCTCCTCCGAATGCAAATCCATCTCCCTCTCAAGGGACAATTTCATGTCTTTCTCCTCATCAAATTTTATATCCCGTCGCACAACAGTCATTCTGTTGTTTGGAAAATACACCCGATAGTTGTGGGTTGTTTCATTGTACCCCACAAATATCTCAATCTCAGCTGTTGGTTATAGCTTCTTCCTGGCATCTTTGGTCACATGCACATAATCAAATGAGCCAAAAATCTTAAAATGTGAAACATCGAGTTTCATACTAGTAAAATCCTCTTTTTGTGTACTCATTCCAAGTATCCCATTAGAACAACGGTTTTGCACAAATACCGCTATGTTGCATGCCTCCTCCCACAGATACAATAGTAGGCCCTGATCATGCAACATCGCTCATGTTGCACCCACAATTGTTTTGTTCTTTCTTTCTGCGACCCCATTCTGTTATGGGTTATGAGGCGCAATAAGTTCTCTCTGAATTCCTTCTTTTCTACAGAAGTTATTGAATTCATTAGAGATGTACTCACCACCATTTTTTCCCCTAAGATCCTTCACATGCTTCCCCGTGTCCTTCTCCACCAATGATTTGAACTCAAGAAACTTTGAGAACCTTTGATATTTCTTCTACATGAAGTAGATCCAGCACTTTCGATGAAAGTCATCAACAAATATCACATAGTACTTATGCTTTGTTTTCGAAGCAGTAGAGAATGGTCCACACACGTTTGAGTGAACTCTCTCAAGGATTTCTAAAGCTCGATTCTTCTTCTCATGAAAAGTGGCCTTTACATACTTCCCCATAGTACATCCCTTGCATGTGTCTAAATGTGCAAGTGTACCCTTGGGAATACCTGTAGAAATTTTGTACATGACCTTCAAGGCTCCATGGTGAAGATGGCCTAATCTCCTGTGCTATAACTCACCCCCATCCCGGCTCACCAATTTTTTTGCCTTACCCATCAATGTTGTGAAGCCATCTACATCAAGGTTATAAAGATTCTTAACTTGAATCCCAATATTCTTGGCTTGTCCTGTTTTTTGTGTCGCAAGAAAGATTTTCCCTCACTGAAAACAACATCATAGCCTCTATCCTCCAAAATTTCAACTGAGACTAAATTTTTCTTCAAGCCTAGTACTTGCATTACATATTTTAATTGAAAGGATTTACCTGACTATCTCTGAAAGGTAATGGTACCAATATCGGTAGCACTATACCACCCATCATCACCCATTTTGATATGCATCTGGAGGTCCTTCTCCTCCAAGTTACTGAAAAGTTCTTTGTCTCCCGTCATGTGAAAGGATGCACCGCTATCCAAGTACCACGTCGATCCCATTGCACTTGAAACTATGCATGAAATTAGTGAGAATTCAAGCTCAAATTGTGAGGCCAAAGCCTCACCAGCTGCAGATATTGAAGCCTTCTTGTTCTTCTTCTTTTGTGGACAATTAGTGGCATAATGTCCATGCTCGTGACAGTGAAAACACTTCACTCTGGACATGTCACACTTCTTTCCATATTTTCTGGAATCATATTTGGAATGGAATTTATTTCCTCTCCCCTTCTTTGCCTTGGCATCCAAAGCACAATGTTCTTCATCTTCATTCTTAGATGAAGATCCATCTGTAGTATTCCCCCTGAATTATTCTTGTACCAAATCCGACCAAAGTTGTTCCCAATTTGGTAGATTTTCCCTTCCATTGACAGAGTCCTGATAACTATGCCAACTCTTGGGAAGTCCTAGAAGATCTAGGATCACCAAATCATCATCAGAGATATTAATTCTGATGCTCCCAAGCTCATCCTGACATTGTACAAACTTTGTTAAATATTTCGGCATGGAGTCGCCTTTCTCCATTTTTATCTTCCTGAGTTTATCCTTCAGTGCCAATTTTCTATGATCACTTCTGCTCTGAAATAGATCTGTCAAATATTTCCACATTGCATATGGTGTCAATTTTCCATGGATACTTGAGACAATGTGGTCTCATACTCCCTCTAATAAGATCCTCCTCGCCTTTGCAACCTTCTTTTTCTAGGCATCAAGATTTGCAACATCTGCTACAGTGGATTTGGGAACATCATTGTCAATGAATTATTTCAACCCATTGTCCTCTAGTACTACCTCCATCCTCTCTTTCCAAGAAATATAGTTAGAGCTTCCATAGAGTGCATAGTCCAATCTCAAGCCATTGAAATCCATTTCGATCCTAAATTTCATGTCGCACCAAGAATGTCTTCTGCAAATTCGAATTCTATTCAGTCACAAACTCAGCTTCTCCTCCACTATAGTGATTTCCTATGCTCTGATACCATTTAGAAATTATAAAAACGTATATTTCTCAATGGATTAAATCTGATCTAACAATGTACTAAATCTAGATACTGAATCGCTTCTACAAATCAATTGTGGAAATTAAACACAATCGCTAATCACATGTAGTAAAGAAAGAATCAAATCAAACCACAACACAAATAATTTCTTGGGGAAAGCTTGCTACTCAAAACCCCTCTATCTTCTATTGTATATTAACCATGGAATCATGAAACAATTAAAATGCACTCTTCTCACAAGAGTCTCCTGCACTCTGCTAACTGTATCACATTGCCCTGGACAAAACTGACGAACACTTAGACAATTCTCAGCCTCTAAACAACCTGCTTTGCTTGCGTAATTCCCGATGAATGAAATCCCTATTATTTAGTAATTTTGTCATTCCTAAATTGCGCAAGGATCATGGGCACTCCAATGGATGTCTTGTTGCATGCAAGAAACCTACTAATCACACAACTGATAGTTAACCTCCATTTCACCTTTGTCTCAATTGGGTCTCCACTGGATCTGATATGCATACAGTTATTAATAGTAAATTATCAGTTGCATGGCAGATCACTTATTGTGAATTAAATAATATTTAATTCACTTGATCTCTCACTAGTGCAACAAAAAATTACAACTAGTTCAACTGACTCTAACTCACCTAAATGAGTTAATTGATTACACATGCATTAAACTAATACACCAACTGCAATTCGAACTCCATAACTAATAGAATTATTTTGCATGCCTCACCAACCACCCTCAACTCGAAATACATGAGCTAACTAAGTTTATCACACTCAATTAACTATTACAAGTGATCATGAGATAAAATTACATTCTATTTTCTAATTTAATTCAGGGAAAATTAAATTAGACACTGCACCAAATTTATCCCACACTAGTGCAGGTGCTGCTGTGACCTATTGGTCCCACATTAGTGTGTGTGCTGCAATTTCTTGTTTGAATTCAACATTAGGGACCATTGATGTGGTGGATCGGTTTGGTAATGTTATGGAAGTTATGAGGATTATTCAAATGTAAGATACTCGGGTCAACGTTGAAGAGTATTTGGCACTAGTCACCAAGGGAATTGAGTATTTTGATGAATCATTGAGGCGGGACTATCTACCTGTTGAGAGTAGAAGCTAGTTGAGGTTAAAAGAAGTGTGGACCCTACCCATGACAGGAAATCCAGGTTAAATTCTGAGACTATCGTTGCTTGTCTGAGGAAAGAATTCCTCCTCTTGGGAATAGTAAAACAATTGTTTCATGCTAACTTGGATTACTCGGAACTGACCTAGATTTGAGTCAGGTAAGATCTGTATGATCATGTTGTTGTGCCTTCCTTGGTCATGTGGTAGAAATATTATGAATTTTTTTATCCTCTAACTATTCGGGTCGTCCCACCTGCCAAAACAGCTCTGCAGTCTTCACCAAGAACTTCGTTGTCATCGCAACATGGGTCACAATCCTCTCATCAAGCTTCGCTGACATCACGCCAAGCCTCGCACTCTCCATGCTAGCCTCACCACAAATGAATTTTTCATGATGTTTCCGACAAGGCATTGTTTATTTTTCTTTTACTTTTATCTTTATTGTTATGATTACAGTTTCTCGAAAAATACTTTGTTATTTTTTAGTTATCCAATTGTGCCTCAAACATGCTTAATTTTGTTATGAAAGTACTTTAAAATCAAGAAATAATATCTAGGTGATGGACTCTCTCTGAAAACTCAATAAAGAGAGTGACCTGGAACAAAAGAAAGGTTTAAATTTTTTTGTGATAAATTTTGGTTGATTGTCCGAAGTGACTTTTTGCAGCATTTTGGTATGGAATGTATGTTTTGGATATATATATATATATATATATATATATATATATATATACATATATATATAAATACATATATGTATATATGTATATATATCTACATATATATATGTATATATATATACATATATATATGTAGATATATATACATATATACATATATGTATTTATATATATATGTATCATCAAGCTTCGCTGACATCACGCCAAGCCTCGCACTCTCCATGCCAGCCTCACCACAAATGAATTTTTCATGATGTTTCCGACAAGGCATTGTTTATTTTTACTTTTACTTTTATCTTTATTGTTATGATTACAGTTTCTCGAAAAATACTTTGTTATTTTTTAGTTATCCAATTGTGCCTCAAACATGCTTAATTTTGTTGTAAAGTACTTTAAAATCAAGTAATATCTATGGAGTAATATCTAGGTGATGGACCCTCTCTGAAAACTCAATAAAAGTGACACGGAACAAAAGAAAGAGGTTTAAATTTTTTTGTGATAGAGTGCAGTTGATTCTCAGAAGGAAACACACAAACATTTTGGTATGGAATGTATGTTTTGGATATATATATATATGTGTGTGTGTGTGTGTGTGTGTGTACATATATATATATATATATATATATATATATATATATATGTGTGTGTGTGTGTGTGTGTGTGTATATATATATATATATATATGTGTGTATGTGTGTGTGTGTGTGTGTGTGTGTGTATGTATATGTATATGTATATACATACATACATACATACATATATATATATACTGCTTGATTCTGCCTCAAATGCGTACGCAATATGTAAAATTTCTGATATGTTATATTTTATTTCATTCACACTCTTTCTTACGAGATTTCATGTTATTGTAGCCGCTTCGATTACCTATCTGTTTCAAGAATTTGTTTCACTTTGTAAAAGGTGATTAGCACTATTTGAACAATAGATGGATGTAAATGCCTTAAATTCACTCCATGAATCTATTTGTTTCATATTATCTGTGATTTACCTTTTCTTCTAGTGTTTAATGTGTTGGATTCCTATTATGTTTAAGCCTAATGCATTGATTACTCACCTTATTCGTCTGTCCCACTATACTATTATGCCAAAGTCTACATACACAATTTTGAATGGCCTTGTTGAATGTTATATGACGCCCTTCTAGACTTGCACTCCATGACCATCTAGTCTGTTATTATATGAAGCCAAAGCAATGAAGGTTCTAGACCATCCAATATAAATGTTTAATGTGAAGAGATGGGTCATATTAAATCAATATCAAGACCCTGTTAGGATTTCCTATGCATTGGTCTACTCATCAACCCAGAGACTATCTCTAGGAGCTACAACATATTTTTGGTACCGTTATCAAGGAATGAATTAGAAGACATTCCATGGTACATGACAAGTTTTCACCCTTAATTCAGGTGAGCACGAAGGGTTGTGGGTTGTACACATCTCACCTTGGCAACTCCACTGTCTAAATCTTGGTCCAAGTAATCATGGCTTTCACCAAGCCTGATACCCAGTCAGACACCTCTCAACAAAAGACGCCTTCTGTATCTGACCCTAAGAAGCTAAAATTTAGAAAATTTTGGAAAGAAAATGCTCCCAATCAGCTCAACCTACCTCCTTTCTCTCTTGAATCGTCCTCCTCCAACTCTCATAGAGCCTTTATAAATTGTCTTGATTTGGCTACTCGGGTATTAGAATACCCCCAAAAGGATACTCTACTCTCTATTCATTCAGTTCTAGAGTAAAAAGCGAAACATAATTTGTGGGTACATCCTTCTTTTCTTTCCACCTGTCTCCCAAGACAGAAGAAATCAAATATTTCCAGTAAATTTTACTCCCAGCAGGGCGGATAACCATCTCACTCTATTCTTACCAATCACTCCTCGTATTGTTCCTTTGTAAACTCACACAATGAATCTACCTCCTTTCTTCTTACACAACATGGTCATTCCCGATTTTCTTCTAAAAAAATATGCTCCTCTTCATTTACCAAAAATTTTGAATGATATGCCTCAGTACTATTTGAAGCTTCTGCTCTAGTTCAAATGATAAGATAGCATTGCAACACAAAGACACATTAAAAAAATTTGCGCCTTTGCAGAAAACTTGAACGTCGAGCACCTCGACATGTTACAGATTATATTTATCCATTATGTAGATGGCGAAGATCAAATTTTTTTTAAGTATTTATCCGATAACTCTATCACCAACTGGGAGGAGATGGAGAACTCTTTCACACGAAAGTGGGGGGAGAAAAGGGATCATGGTTATATTCTCACAGAGTTTAATGCCATGAAGAAGATACATAAAAAATATGTCATAGATTTCATTAAAATGTTCAAAAATTTGTACAATAATATTCCTGCAGAGATAAATCCTCCCCAAGAAACAACTAAAGTGGTATTAATTGGAGTTTTTGAACCTGAGTTTGGATTTACACTCAGAGAAATAAAATCCAGATCCCTAGATTAGATTGAGGTTGATGCTCTAGAAGTAGAAGATAAATTTTCTTCTACTAGAAAACTTAAGGGGAAAGTTGATCATGGAGAGAGAGGAAGAGGAAATAAGGAGGCCATCTCCTCAAATCAGGAGCGAGAAACCCAAGATCAAAATATGGAAGAGATGAATAAGCTAACCAGGAACTTGTCTAACAAGCTGGGAAAGCTAGAGCTAGAAATTAAAAGTTATCCACCTCGGAAAAATCAAATGATTCCCAATTGAGGCTTTAATCCATAGTACTGGATACCTCCAATCTAGTTGTTGAAGAAAGAAAGGAAAGAGCATCAAGATGATATCCAACCTCCACTTTATTTATAGGAATAGTTGGAAGGACAAGTAGATGAGATTACGACAAAATAGGAGAATAAATTCTTTGCTTATTCTGATAAAGAAGGTGAAATTGCATTACATGAATAAGAGGGAGAGGAGCTGGAGATTCCCCCAGATGATGGTGATATTGACAGATATTGTAGGAAATTTTTAGATTTCATGTAGGCCCATTTGTATAGAAATTATGACCTCGGATCTTCAAGAAAGAGGTCTCACATGCAAGAGAAAAGTGAATATCCAGGGTCTCAAGTCTCTCCAAGTGAGTTGGAGAAGGGTAATAATCCATTAGATCAAGTTGACCCCAAAGCGATTACACCCTTGAATCCCCTCCTGCAAAATCAAGAAACCCCCAAAACTGAAAAATCCCTCCTGCCACCTTAGTCCCTAAACAAAAAATATAAGGAACCTGCTGAAATTACTTCCGCCAAAAAGAGTCCAGTCGTGTTCAATCTGCAAAAATAAATAGAAAAGGTCAATATCCCCGTGCCATTGACTGAATTGTTGAAACAACCCTCCTACAAGGCCTAAGTGTCTCAATTTATGATCCCCCCTTCTTTAGTCCTTTTCCTCGACATTCTCAATCTCCAAGAGGAAATACCCATGGTAGTATTTTGGCCTCATGCATAAGAACAAGATCCATCCACTCCACCCTTTTATGTGACCTTAGTAATACATGATCTTTTACTTCATAATTGTATGCTTGATTCAAGAGATTCACACAAATTGATGCCCTTATCAATCATGGAACAACTAGGGCTAAAAATCGCACGACCTTATAAAGACCTTTACTCTTTTGACTCTATGAGGGTTCAGTGTTTGGGGGTGATAAAATATCTGGTGGTCAACTTGGCCCAAATTCCAGTGAAGAGTGTGGTAATGGATATTGTGGTGGAAGAAATACCAACCAGTTTTGGAATGCCGCTATCTCAGTCATGGGGATCCAAAAATTTTGGTTCTATAAAATTGGACCTAACTTATGCCACCATCCCGATTTTCATAGGAGAAGAAAGGAGGCTTTATAAAGAATCCAGATTTATAAATATGGTCACAAAATTTGATGGCTCTAAAAATTCTCCCGTATACGATAAATAGAGTTCTCCTGCTTGCTACTAGAGGAGGAGGATCTCATATTAGAAGAGACACATACCTTTCCCCCGATTCAGGTAAATCAGCAAGCTCTAAAATTTGGTGAAATATGGACTTCGAAAGTTGGTGAAATATGGAAGTCGAGTTCGATGGAGCCTACTCCAAAGAAGGAAATGGAGTCGGAGTATTATTAATCTCACCAGAGGGTTGTTTTATCCCTCTCATTAAAACTGGAATTTGAATCCACCAACAACGTGGCTAAATACGAAGCCTTGCTCTTGGGCCTACATGTGGCTTGGAACTTAAACATCCAAAGCTTGAAGGTATTTGGAGATTCAGAATTGGTGGTAAAACAAGTAAGGAATCAGTGCCAAGAAAAGAATCCACGATTCAAAGCTTACAGAAACGAGGTATGGGACTTGATAGAAAAACATTTCTTAGCTTTCAATATTTCGTTCATGCTTCGTGAAAATATTTAGATGGAAGATTCACCAGCTATGGCTGCTAGTAATTTAAGGTCTCCTCATAATACCCTCCTAAGATATGAGATCGAAGTTAGGTACAGACCATCCATTCCCAACAACGTCAAGAACTGGAAATTTTTTTAGTATGATGAACAAATAAAGTGTTTTATGGACGTTCTAGGACAATTATCTAATTCGATTATTGATCAAGAGCGGGAGGTCATGATATAAATTCATAGCTCGAGCTGGGAAGAGACCATTTTTTACCATAAATTCGTATAGTTTAAAGAAATAATATTCCCAGGGTACTTGTACCTTTGTAAAGGGTTTTCGACTCCAATGATGTCCCTTCCAAACCTTGCGGGAAAAAACTCGATGAGCAGGTGGAAGATCATAACATTGGTTCAAAGGACAAACTGAAATTCATCAAACTAGCGAAAGGGTCCCTGAGGAATTCAAGCTGAGGTATTTAAGTCTCTTCAGAACTTATAAATATGTATTTTCTTGGTCTCATCAATATTTGAAAACTTTTGATACAGGTATTATACCACATAAAATCCCTCTGAAATAAGGATCGAAACCTCATAACCAAAAACTATGGAAAATTAGTTCGCTCCTCCTCCCTACTATAAAGAAGGAGGTGAAGAAATTAATACAAGAGAAGATCATTGTACCTCTCAGATATTCGGATTGGGTGACCAGCTTAGTCCCAGTGATAAAGAATAATGGAGAAATAAGGCTATGTGTCGACTTCAGGGACCTAAACAGAGCCTCCTTGAAGGATAGTTACCCATTACCAAAGATGGATCATATATTACATAATGTAGTCAAGTCCTCCCTAATTTCCATGATGGGGGGGTTATCTGGATACAATCAGGTGGCAGTACACCCAGATGATCAAAAAAATACCTAATTCACCACGCCTTGGAGAAATTTCATGTATGCCAGGATTCCTTTCAGTCTTATAAACACGAGAGCCACATTTTAACGGGCCATGGACATAGTTTTTTTTTGAGACTAAGACAAGTTTCTCATGGTGTACCTAGACGACATCATTGTTTTTTCAAAGACTGATGAATAACATATTGAGCACTTAAATCTAGCCTTCGAGAAGTGTAGGATATATGGATTATCACTACATTCCAAGAAGTCACAATTTTCCTAGCATGAAGGAAACATTCTGGGGCATAAGGTGGCGAAAGAAGGAGTTAAGATCAAACCAAAGCAAGTAGAGACTATAAATAATATCTCATTACCAAGGAGGAAGGAGGAAATCCAATTTTTATTGTGTAGAATAAACTTTCTGAGGAGATTCATACCAAATTATGCATAAATAGTTAAAGACTTCACTGAGATGTTAAAAAGGAACAATGAAATCAAGTGGATTTCACCTTCTCGAGAATCCTTTTCATAAATTAAACAGGATTTTGTAGAAGATACTTTGCTAGTCGACCTAGATTACTTGAAACATTTTTTTTTATTCTCATTCGCTTCTCCTCACACAATAGCCACGATATTTTTGCAAAATAACAATGAAGGGTATGAACAACCAATTTCCTTCTTTAGCCAGTTATTAAGAGAAGTCGAACTGAAATACAACATTCTAGAGAAATAAGCATATGGCGTGGTTGAAGCCCTTAAATATTTCAGGATGTACATCCTTGAGTCTAACATAGTAGCCTATGTACCCACAATCAAGTTCAAATACATCCTCGTATAGGGAGACAATGAGGGGAAGAGAGGAAAATGGACAGCTAATATACAGGAATATAAGATGGATATCAAGCCCACAAAGTTTATCAAAGGGTAAGGTCTATCCAAAATACTATCAAAATCAAAATGCCAGGCATTGGGGATAAATCTACTAGCCAAGATGAAGGTAGGAAATGGAAAAACAAATCCACAGAAGGGGATTTATACTGCAACACAAAAGACTCAGATGAAGTACCTGATTTCCCCTTGGTATAAATACATAGTCAAGTATTTGTTGTTCTTGATATGCCCACTGAAATTCGACAAAGTGAAGTACCAAGCCCTGAGATTGCGATCGTAAAAAATTATCGTCACCAATGGTCAATTGTATTTGATAGATCTGGTAGGAATCTTACTCATGTGATTGGTAGAAGATGAAGTCCAACATGTGGTGGATGATTTTCACGTATTCTTGTGTGGGGGTCATTACAGTTGGTGTGCGACCGCGCATAAATAATAAAGGGTGGCTTCTTCTGGCCTAAACTGTTTGGAGATGTTCATGCTTACATTCAGGCATGCGAAAATTTCCAATTATTTGCAGAGAAACATAAGTTATCCTCTTTTCCCCTCATCCATTTTCATGTGAAGGAACCTTTCAGATAGTGGGGAATTGATTTCATTAGTGAAATCGATCCACCATCTAGTGCTTAACAAAAATGGATATTGACAACCACCGATTATTTCACCAAGTGGGTCGAAGTTGTTCCTGCTAGGAATTCCACGGATGCGGTAGTCATGAAGTTCATGGAGGAAAACATACTCTTTAGGTTCAGTTGTCCAATGAAGATAATAACCGATAACGCTCAAGCATTCAAATCCACAACGTGAACTTTTGTCAAAAGTACAACATCCTGCTAGGTCATTCAACCACTTATTACCCATAGTGGAATGGGTTGGTTGAGCTATCAAATAAGACCATGGTAAGGATATTGAAGAAAAAATAGTATAAAATCAAAAGAACTGGGATTCACATATGAGGTTCGCTTTGTGGTAAAGTAGAGTTACCACTAAGAGATCCGCTAGAAAGTCCTCATATGAGTTATTCTATGATAAGCCTGCAGTTTTTCCTATAAAATTGATGTTTCCAGTGATGAAATTTCTGCAAGAGAGTGAAGAATAACCTAACACCTTAACAAGAAGGATAAATAAGCTAGTAGAGCTCCAAGAAAATCAGGAACAGGTGAACCACAGGATGATTAGCCACTAAAACAATATGAAGTCTTTGTTAGACAGGAAATCTAAGGACAGAGGTTTCCAGCCTGGGGATTTGGTATTGAGATGGGACGTGAGAAGGGAAGACAAGGGAAAGCAAGGAAATTTTGACACCTTGTGTTTCGGGCCATTCAAAATCACTGAAGCGAGAGGAGACAATACCTTTATGCTAGAAAACTTTGGAAGGTGGCATACTGGAGCTACCAATCAATGGGAAGTTTCTCAAGTTCTATTCCAATACTTAAAGGTGTTCCTACCTCATTTTACATACCATCTGTCTGTAAATATTTAATTTTAGTTTTGTTCTGTTATTTTTCTTTCTCAACAAAGTTTTCAATAAAGTGACTACATGCCCAAGGAAACAAATAACCGAGACTGCAGGTTCTTAACGTGCTGCTTTGAGCACATTTCCCCCAGATTGAGCCAATGTTGTACCTAGCACAATATAAAACATCAATTTTTGTATAAACAATCATGTTTGACTAACCCCTCGGTATTGAAGTTTGAAACCAAAGACAAAAAGAGAGAAAGGCACTCCTCGGATACAAAGTTCCCAAAGAGCTAAAAAACAACAAAGGACAAAGGGGCGAAAGTTATATACCAGGAAAATTAAGATTAATTTGTTGCTTTGTGTTCACTGGCACGATAAAATTATATATTTTAGTGGAAGAAGTGTGAACGTTAGTAGGATGTTCCCCCCTTGAATTGAGTGAGTCAGCATGCAGATCAGCGGTAAACAAGCATTCCTGGGGGTGACCTCCTCTTCACGCTTTGGCCTCCCGACCCACCGAAAACTAGTGGGTACCATCAGAAAAGTGTTTTATAATGTGAAATCTGCGAATCAAGGTAAGGTAAGGTAGGGTAAAATTTGTAGCTCAAGCCCGCCATTCGCCTTCCACCTACCCAGTGAAATCTGGTCAATCCAACACCTACACGTGTCAACCTGATGATGTTGTCTCATCGTCAGCCCTCCAATTGTCATCCTCCATCTTTAAATACCCTAAATCCCCCACATTTTTCACCCAAATATTGTATTTTTTACTCCATAAGTAGCTATTAGTTGGACACTAGTGCAGAACCCTACTCGAACTATTCGCCACTCCAGCTTGTCTCCTTACGTCGCTTTCAGTCGTCATGTATTTAGCCGGTCACGTGCCTTTGTGTTTAAAATTCCATCTTTGCTTTTAAAATAAAAAATATTTCACCTGAGACCCCACAATCTCATGAAGTTAGGGTTTCCCCCGATCCTAAGCCTCTCGTGGACTCCCAAGCTCATATTCATGACCCTGTCTATCCATTTCACATGGCCAAGGAACCTTTTAACCTAATGGGCTAAAAATGTTGGGGAAAAGACCTATTCAGGGTAGTTGACTCTGGTTTGTATTACCAAATCACCCCTTTCATTCACCATTTCCCCGAGTTTGTCTCTTGGCTCCCTAAAGCCTAAATTGAGAAAAGGGTATTTTCTTTCCTCTCAAGGGAACAAGATACTAGAAATTACCCCCCAAATTATTCGAAAATCCATGCATTAACCCTCATCTTCTATCGGTATGGAGTTCACCGAGGTAACCCTAATGTTCTATTTCACAAACCTCCACGTTGAATGAAGGAACTCTCTCCTTTAGATGATCACGGTTTCAAAATCAGCAAACCTCCCCGCATTTGATAATTTCCTCTTTCTCTACTCATAGACCTTGTTCAACCTATCCTGGCAGTGATCTCTGTAATTTTTGTAGAGGATGGAGTCAGTTGGGTCAACAATGCTTGTCTAGGTTTTATAGACCAAATGATGCAACCAGATACTCTCTTTGATATCCATTCATCATTATCCTCCACTATAAAAATCTAGTTCCAGCACCTGAAAATTTCAAATTGCTTCAAGTATTACTATTTTTTGTTTTATCTGTTCATCTTCACACGTGTCAACAAATTCGAAGGTGTAGGCCTAGCTAAATTCTCTCACAGAGGAAAAGAACCTAAGTTTGTGTTTGACTGGACTACCTCCATTCATCGGAATTATCGTGATGATGGTTATTCCAAATTTATTTCATAGTTCATGTCCATAGCCTATGAAATCATTCATGGGACACCTCCACCTTAGATATTTCCTAAACAAAAGGAGCTACTACAATTTATTGAGGAAGATTATGTAGGGGATTGGTACTTATTTTAGGATCACACCGAGCTCCAAGTGTATGGTTGCAAACATCCCCCTCTTAATTTTCCAGTGTTCGTCCCCATCATAATCTTTGATTAGAATTTATGAGACAATGCTCGGCTAAGACCTGGTACGTTTTGTACCAGGAAAGAAAGGGTACATGCTTAAACTCCCAAATGTAGTAGGCCCTTTCATCATCAACTCAATACATGCCTCTCCTCTGATTGAAGAAATCCTCTAGAAAATGAAATTCCAACTAGGAGATGTTTGGAATTATGACCCTAAAGGGGTTATTTCACTAAGGAGAGAAAATATCAAAGCCTCAACATATGTACATGAGCCCAAACATTATATTGAATGGAAAGCTAACTCTGACTCCTGGCCTTTGGATACAAAAATGGAGATTGAGACCTCAACTAGAGACAAACAGTTAAAAAGTGACAGTGATGAGGTTGATGGCATGAAGGATTATGAATAAGTACACGTAAGAAAGAGGCCAAGACTACAAGGCTTTGAAGGACACACTCAAGAAAAAGAAGATGAGGTAGTCCCTGAGTTGGTGGACCGAGGGTCAAATAGACCAGGCTTTAAAACATCCCTATAAAGTCGTCCCTCAATCACAACATCCACTTCTCCACAAGAGGTTGTCTCAGGATAGGGTACATCAGGTGCAGGAAAAGTTTGGTCTATGGGAAAATAAATCAGAGAGAGAATAAAAAAAGTCATGGAGCAGCAAAGAACAGAAATAGCCCTTCATGTTGATAAACATCACACCAGGATTTTGGCAGCAATGGATGTAGAGAGAGATCAAATGGTGTTGTATGTACAACACCCACCCACTAAGCCCTTTCCCTTAGGGGTGCAGTATAAGGCTTTGTATCTTATCCTCGATTTGGCATCAATGCCTTTGTATGACAAGATGAATCTCCACCATCAGATTGGGCAGATGCTCTACAAAAAACTCAGGAAGTATACCATGACTATGGATAAGGCTCAAAAGCTTTTGGATAGAACAGTGGCCACTCTAAAACAAGAAAGGGAAAATTCCAGGGCCCTTACGTTACAAGTTGAGACTTATAAGAAAAATATCACTAGAAAATGGACAGCTTTTGAAGGAAAGTTAGCTATTGAATATCTCCTTCAGAGATCTCAACAATAAGTCCAGGAGCTGAGACACAAACTTAAATTTCCTAGCGGAGAACATATCCAAACTCCACAGTTGGCTCAGGTGGAAAGGGAGAAGGAAGTTATGGCTAAAAATATGCTTGATATGAATGATGAATTCATAGAGCTGAATTGGAAACTACAAGAATTATAACGAAAATTTGATACCCACGTTTGTGTTGTGGTTGTGCCTGATGACCCCCAAAACCTCATGGAAAATATCATGAGGGAATTCACCAAGCTACAGCTCTTTGAGGGTGAAAAGAAGACGATACATAGATATATTGATGCAACTCAAGAAGCTTTAGCCCTGAAAGAAAAGCAGTTATCAACAATCAAAGCAGAAGATCACCTTGCTAACAAGAATTTACAGGTGGCCAATAAGAAAGTTTTAGATTTAAAAACCTAATTCGAAGGGAATATGTTCTTGGTCAAATCCCAAAAAATGATCTGGGACGAGATCATCTCAGAAATGAAAATCCATTGGGAACACCTCATGTTGGTAAAAGGGGTTATTGCATGAAGGAGAGAAAATATCAAAGCCTCAACATATGCACATTAGCCCGGACTTGATATTGAATGGAAAGCTAACTCTGACTCTTGGCCTTTGGATATAGAAATGGAGATCGAGACCTCAACTAGAGACAAACAATCGAAAAGGTCCAATGATGAGGTCGATGGCATGGAGGAGGATGACTAAGTACATGTAAGTGAGAGGCCAAGACTACGATAATCTGAAGGACACACTCAAGAAAAATAAAATGAGGTGGTCCTTGAGCTAGTGGACCAAGGGTCAAATCAACTAGGCTTTAAAATTTCCCTAGAAAGTCCTCCCTCACCCACAACATCCACTTATTCACAGGATATTTTCTCAAGAGATGTAACATTAGGTGCATGAACAGGTTCGTCTATGGAAGAATAAATTAGAGAGAGAAACATAAAATTCATGGATCAACTAAGAACATAAATGGCCCTTCATGTTTATGAACATCACACCAGGATATTTGCAGCAATGGATGTAGAGAGATAAAATGGTGTTGTGTTTAGAACACCCACCCACTTATCCCCTTCCCTCAGGGATGAAGTACAAGGCTCTGGATCTTATCCTTGATTTCGCATCAATTCCTTTGGATGAAAAGATGAATCTCCACCAACATATTGGGAATATGCTCTACAAAGAAGTCAGAAAGTATACCATGACTGCGGATAAGGCTCATAAGTTGCTGGAGAGAAAATTAGCCACTCTAAAACAAGAAATGGAAAATTCTAGGGCCCTTACATTATAGGTTGAGACTTGTAAGAAGAATATCACTAGAAAAGGGACATCTTTGGAAGGACAATCAGCTATTGAATCTCTCATTTATATATCTCAGCAAGAATTCCAGAAGCTTAGACACAAATTTAAATTTCCCGATGGAGAATACATCCAAACTCCTGAGTTGTCTCATGTGGAAAGGGAGAAGTAAATTCTGGCTAAAAATCTACTTGATATGAATGATGAATTCATAGCACTGAATCAACAACTAGCAGAACTACAACGAAATTTGGATACCCACATCTGTGTTGAGGTTGTGCCTGATGACCCCTAAAACATTTCAGACAAGCTCACGAGGGCATTGACCGAGATACGACTCTATGAGGGTGAATTGAATACGATACAGATATATTTTGATGCAACTCGAGAAGCTATAGCCATGAAAGAAAAACTGTTAGCAACAATCAAAGCAGAAGTTGATCTTGCTAACAAGAATTTACAGGTGGCCAATAAGAAATTTTCAGGTTTAAAAACCCAACTCAAAGGGAATATGTCCCTGCTTGAAGCTCGAAAAATTATCTGGGATGATATCATCTTAGAAATGAAAATCCATTGGGAACACCTCATGTTATTCAATGACAAAAGGGTCAGATTTTGAAACTACAAGGATCAACTCAAAACAAGCAGGGAATCTGGGGCTAAGAATGCTTTGATAGCAAGGAAATACATTCAGTTTGTAAACGAACTACCAGATGAGGGTTTAGGTACAATTTATGTGGTGGATTGGATTGGTACTATTATGGAAGTTATTAGGATGATTCAAATGGGAGATACCTAGGTCAAGGCTGAAGAGTATTTTGCACTAGTCACTAAGGGAATTGAGGTGTTGGATGCATAATTTGAGAAGGTCAACAAGATGGGGCTACCTATCTATTAGGATCAGGAAGGGGTTTTCATACAGTGGGATGTTTATGAGCAGAAGCAAGTCAAGGTTAAAATAAGGGTGGACCCTACCCATGAGAGGACATCCAGGTTAAAGGCTGAGACTGTCGTGGCTTGTCTCAGGAAATAATTCCTTCTCCTAAGAATGGTAAAACAATTGTTCCATGCTAACTTGGATTACTTGAAAATGACCTATATTCAAGTCATGTATGATTTGTATGATCACGCTCTTATGCCTTTCTCGATCATGTCACAGAAATTTTATGAATTCATCTATCCTCCATCTATTCGGGTCGTCCCACCTGCCAGAACAGCTTCGTAGTCTTCACCGAGAAATTTGCAGTTGTCATAGTCATCGCAACATGTGTCGAGGTCGTCGTAACATGCGTCACAGTGCTCTCACCAAGCTTCTTTGACATCTGTCCAAGCCTCGCACTCTCGACGCCAGCCTCGCCACAAATGAATTTTTCATGATGATGTCGACAAGGCATTGTTTATTTTGTATTTTACTTTTATCTTTATTGTTATGATTACAGTTTCTTGACAACTACTTTGTTATTTTTCAGCTATCCATATGTGCCTCGGGCACGCTTAATTTTTTATGAATGTACTGTAAAATCAAGAAAGAATATCCGGGTGATGGACCCTCTCTGAAAAATCTATAAATAGAGCAACCTGGTGTTATCACCAAACTAAGGTGGATTGGGCTTCTCAACAGTCAATTCAGTGTAAATGTTTCAAACCACTTATGGTTGGAAGTTAGCCCTTCCAACCAGAGAGGGATCTCTCAAGAAAAGATATGATATTCAATAAGTAAAATTAAAAATAAGATGGTTAAATCTCGGATGTATCTTGGATGGTTTTTTTCAGGTGAAGGATGTGTGTTAATGGCTATCATTTGGTATGGAGTCAGTGTGAAACTCATTTACATAAAAAATATTTCATAGAATTTGAGGCATGTGTACTCTCATAACAAAAAAAAACTTGGACAAAAAACTAAATGCATAAAGGAAGTTAGAACATAATTAAGTATGAATTCCAAGTGATTATACATAAATTAAACTAGATTAACATTGAAAAGGTAGATAAGACAAACACATAAGAGTACCTGAAGAATCTCAGGTCTGAAAGAATATTTTTGCAACTGTATGTTACTTAATAGAATATATTACATTAGTAGCATGAGTCATAACATCGATCAACCGCCTCTAAATCTCTAATCTCCCTATTTATAGAATTAGACTCCTTTTACATGAAGTCTTCCACCTGGCTAGACCCTCAAAACTACTGAAGACATCTTATCCAAAAAGGAACTGATTGCAATGAGAGAATATAGAGATATTTATGTTTACAAGGAGTTTAAAACCTAATAGGACTCTAACACCATTAATTTCATTAAAAAAATTTAAATAACCCATACATTATGATTCTTATCGAATAAAACAGCTTTTCCTAAGGTGGAAATGACCATGACTAAGTGATGAACATCCATACTATAATCTAGGCTCTACTTCTCGAAATTTTAGGATGTTATGTTGTGTTTGATGATGTGGAAAAAAATGATGAGCTAGCAGCCAAATCACCCTCCTTGTTGAGTGGCCTTAACAACAGGTGTCTTAACTGATACACTTCAACATATTTTGATGACTAATGTGCTCCCAAAAAACACTAAATTCTACAAAAACACCAAAATTTCCCCTCGCTGCAAAAACAGAGTATTATAAGGCAATTCTATAGCAAAGAGTTTGTAGCGTTTTCCATTTGGAATTTTTTTCACCCTTTCTGACTTTATCGATCATTGGAGGGTCTTAATTAGACAAAATAATGTAAATACATGCCTTTACCCGCTCCTATTACGATAAACTTTGGAAATTATGTCTTAAAATCATCTTCAACAAGTTTGTAGCGAAAACTTGGCTTTAAGCCTGGAGTACGCTACGAAATTGTCTCATATTCCTATAATTTGAAATCTCTACTTTTGACCTCCAAAAACCTGTCCATAGTTATGTTAGATGATGAGATGGAGCATCCTAAGACAAAATTTGGCCGAAAAAATGTCTTACCCTCTTCAATAGGCAGCAGTTTCATCCACAACTATCATTTTCAAGCCTTTTTTCTTTAATTATGTATGCACCATTTCCATTTGAATTTCTAACTCTTTGAATTGATTTTGCAGCTTTCTCCTCTCTGCCTATAACCACCTGTTTCTCCTCATGGTACGCTTCATCATCCTATGCAGGGGTAGTGTTCTTTTGAGCACTTTCCTTGACCTTTCTGCCACTTCATCATAAAAATCAATTTGCTTGTTGACTTCCTTCTTGAACTTTGTGAGGTCCTTTCTCTCTTGTTTAAAATCTTCCAACTCCAACTTCACTTCTAAGACTTCATCTTTGGTTTCCTTAAGTTTCTCTCTAAGAAGCTTCACTTCAAACTTATCTTGGACCTTCTATTTGCTTTTCTTTGACTTGTTGATTTCTGCTTCAGTTGGGGATAACTCAATGATCTCTTCCGTTATGGTTTGCTTCTTCTTTTCTGTATCTTTTTGCATATTATTAAACTTGCCTCCATTTGAGAGTTGTGACCTAGTGAAAGTTTTCCTAGGCTTAAAGACAAAACCTGAATCCTCACTGGAAAAATCAAGTTTTTTTGCTGCGAGACCCTTCTTCTTCATTTTTTCTCCTTTAACCTTTACATTTTTTACCACAGGGGTTTCTTCAACCTGAATGGACTACATAATGTCTTCAAGTTTACCTTTTCCCTCTGTTTGACTCCTGGTGATTCTTCTATCATGCCCTTGTATTAGTTTTGAGCTTGCTGCTACTAGGTGTTTGTTGAGGTGCCACTGGCTCCTGCAACTGTTCAATCTATACTTCCATGGGCTCTACTATAGGTTGTACCTCTTCCTCAGGTTCAACCCTTGCTTCAGCTATTGGCTCTTTATCCTTCTTGGGAGTGCTTGACTTTGACTTGTGTGTCTTCTTTGGAGTAAGAACATCTACATCATAACCACTCAAAAACATAAAGGTAGCCCAATCTCTATTCAATTTCTTCAACTCTTCCATAGCCAAAAACTTGATTAAGCCATGATGAAATATGGATGTGTCACTGCTCTTAGATTTTGCTTGTACTTTTTCAGCCATCTTAACTAAACTTCTGAACAAAAATAATAGAAGATCAAGGAGCTGTTTACCTGTGAAATGGAGTAAGAGCCTGAAATGATATTGGTAGATCATGTGAAATCTACCTTCACATGTAAAATACTTTTGGATTACCATCAATAGCTTTGAGTATTTTTCCTTGAGGTAGATCTTGGGTATGCATGAGGTCATATCAACTCCTATATGCTCTTGCTTCATAAATTCATCACAATTTTGCAGCTTGAATTTAGTTGCCTTGAATCATTCTTCTCCAGACCTAATAATTTTTGTTGCTTGTGCAATGGTCTCAAGAGAAACTATGAAACTTAAGATGCCCACCTTTGAAGTTGTGCCAACGAAGTTAAGAACAAAATCCTTGGACGCCTATGCATGTTAGCCCTATAGTTTTTGACAAAATCTCATACAACCAACATTTATGAAGGCTTGTGCAAAACTTGGATCCTCCATAACCATTTTTAGGTCCATAGGCTCATATCTGACTATAAAGCCTCCTTTGTTGGTCTTCTTATGTGAATCCATGTCCTCCAATACAGCATTGCCCTGCTTCAATTCTTAACACCTGCAAAAATTGTATAAGACAGCAAGCTACTTGTTTGACAAAGGTGGGAGCTAACCTAATACAACATCTATACAAGAGATAAAATTGAAAACTTATGGCACTAGATCAAGCAGCTCACAAAGATCGAAAGTTAATTGTTGATGTTCGAATGAATCAAGGCTAAATTAGGAAATAAAGGTGGTAGGGAAAATGGAATGATGGAGGTGTGACGATTACCAAGCATGAAATACATCAAATGATGACTCATAATAGATATGTGCATGATGAAAAACTAACCTCAAACCACTAAAAAGATGACAACATACCGATCCCCTCACTGTTAGCAAAAAAAAATGATTTCGTAGCAATTTTAGTTAGTGGGATTACAAATTCGCTATGGAACTATCAGGTGGGTCCGTAGCGAAAATAGGTTTTTTTTCACAACAAACGTTGCGGACTCAGGAACAAAGTGCCAAGTGCCAAAAAAAATGACTCAATTAACCCATGCATTCAGATTTTTGAATTTTACCTTTGACAAGACCTTAGTCACATGACCAATGACCACTTAAACATTTTAAGAATATATACATAGCATGAAATTTAATCAATCTCATGACTTTATTTGACCATAACAACCTAACTTAACCCAAAAATACAATCCTAAACCAACCTAATTGTTATTAAGGATAACACCTGGAACAAAAGAAATGTTCAGAATTTTTTGTGAGAAATTTTGGTTGATTGTCCAAAGAGAATTTTTGCAGCATTTGGTATGGAATGTATGTTTTGGAAGATGAATTGATATGTATATATACAGCTCGATTCCACGTCAATTTCGTACGCAGTATGTAAAATTTCTTATATGTTTCATTTTATTTCATTCACACCCTTGCTTTTGTGTTCAGGAATTTGGTTCGCTTTGTAAAAGGTGATTAGAACTCTTTGAAAAGTAGATGGATTTAAATGACTTAAATGTGCTCCATGAATCTGTTTGTTTCATATTATCTCTGATTCACCTTTTCTTCTAGTGTTTAATGTGTTGGATTCTTATTATGTTTAAGCCTAATGCATTGAATACTCACCTGCTTTGTTTGTCCCACTATACTATTATGCTAAAATCTGTGTGCACAACTGTGAATGGCCTTGTTAAATATTATATGCCATCCTTCTGGACTTGCACTCCATGTCCACCTAGTGTGTTATTTTATGAATCCAAAGCAGTGAAGAAACTGAACCAACCAATATAAATATTTAATGTGAAGAGTTGGATCTTATTAAATCAATCTCAAGACCTTGTTAATATGTCCTAGGAATCGGTCTACTCGTTAACCCAGAGGCTGTCTCTAGGAGCTATAACAGGAAGTATTAATGCATGTGTGTGAGTACGACAGAGGTATGGGGCATGACTGTCACATTGTAGTGTCTACATGTGCGACCATACAACACATTACAAGAAATGTTTTGCATATATGGAGTGTTCTCCATGATTTCAAAGGGTTGCACAACTTATAGGTGCCCATGCATTTCTCCATAAAATTTCTGAATAATTGATGTACCTTGCATTTTCTTAGTGGGTAGATTTTCCCAGGTTGGGAAATATCTTGTAAACTTGGAAGAAATTTACTAATGAAAATATGAATTTTGAACGGTAAATTTTTTGTGTATTTGTACTTGAGATTGGTTGTTTATTTTTCTGACACTAATAAAAATTGTTACCAGTTAAAATCCCAATACTTCGTTTTCCTCAAAAAGATGAAAAATTAAATTTAAAAACAAGATGGAATATTTGACCTTTACTAGGGTTAGAAAAATTAGCATGATATTAGAGTATTTTTTAAGAGGATTAGGTCAATTTATAATTTACAAATAAAAAATACAACAATAATTTCTTATGGGTGTTAGAATGGTTTACATTGAGAAATTTTATTTGTTCAAATCTAGAAATGGAAACTACTAGTCTTAGGTTTGAGTATATGTTGGATGGGGTTTCTAACTTCCTACCCTAGAAGGAAAGGGTTGACTTGAAGGACAATAATATTTGGGAAATTTTTGATAAGGAGGTTAAACAACCAAAATATGAAGCAATGTTGGAAACCTAGGATAAGAAGAATATCAAAGCTCAAAGGATCATCATGGATGTCGTGAGCGATCGCTTAATCCATCATGTGGTGGAAAAGAAAACAACCAAAGGAATTTTCAAATCTCCTTTCAATTTATTATGGGTAAATAGTGTGAGCCAAAATATGATCTTAAGGAATAAACTAATATCCGTCCATATGTCAAGATCAGACAATGTGACAAATCACTCCATGATGATAACCCAAGTACATGATTAGCTTGCAGCAATTGGTGAAAAGGTGGAGGAGGAATAACTAGTAAATGTGGCATTGAATGGGTTAACCAACTCGTAAGAACCATTTTTGAAAGGAATTTTCACTCAGAAGTTGTTGGCTTGCAGGGTTCTGACCTACGTTCAGAGCATTCTGCACAACCGACAAACCCTCCAACTGTTGGCCCTTTCAATAGTGATCTGCTTGTGCAGATCAAAGTCTCACCCGAAGCAGTATGGGGGGGGTGCCAGAACAAGGTTTCCACACCCTGAGGGAGTGTATGATGTTTTCCTTATCCTAAATATTAGTTCTAATGTTTATCACTCTACGCTAGAATTCAAGGAAACCCAGATCAAGTTGCTGAAAAAACCCTTAACTTCAATATAGATATGCGTAAATAGATCTAGATTATTAGAGAAGGAATAACACTTGCGCAAACATATAAATCAGTCTTTTATAAAAGATTTAACACAGATGAAACCCTTTTTCAAACAAAAAAATATTTAACACATATTTAATTCAGATAAATGTGCATTAAAACAAAAACAGATCTATAATTCATAGTGGTCAACAGATAACTAAACCAATATATTCACGCATAAACATAGAAATCACGACGGAACAGAGTTCACCAAATTCGCTTCTTCATTATTATATCTTCAATTCAGTACAATCCTTTCCACCCTCGCACACAGCAGTGGGGTCCTTGCACATAGCTCAGGACTAGGTCTCCGCACACACATCCATCAGGGGCATTTATATCGAGAATAACCACAGACTTAGATCAAAACATTTAAAATCAACATCAAGATCAACGAAAAAAATATATCTTTACTCGAATCACTCTTACATATCTATAAGACTTTGGACGTGCACATACCATGGTCTCAAACCATGGTTTGAGACTCATGGTTTCCCTTTTCACTCATTACAATTATCAAGGAGATTTGACCCGCCCCAAAGCCTCTTGAATTATGCGTGCAACACATATTGAAAAAATTAAACTAAAATTGACCTTAGCGGACCCCATCCTAACAAGATCACCTTCCCATTTGGGAAATGATTTGGGATGATTACATCCAAGAAGAGGCTCGGGAAGAGTGAACAGGAAAACTTGGCCTTGATCAATTAGACCAAGGAAAGAAAAGGGTTTTATCAAAAAGGTCAAAGGTGAGGGATCAACTTCACATTTAAGTAATAATTACTTGAGTATAAACAAGTTCTTAATTTTCCAAAACAATTGGAATTATGCATCAAAATGTTTGAAGAATAAAAATGGGAAAGGGAAGTCACAATAGAAAACAGTTTCAACACAGGTTGATGAGTTTGCATCGAAATTCGAGGACTTATCGTTGGTGTCATTTCTATCTACCAACACCACCACTAGGCTTTGTACCTAGACATTGGGGAATCATTCCACATGATAGTACCAAGAGATCTCTTCAGTAGTTTGATAAAGAAGGACTCAAATTTACATTTGGAGCTTGGAAATGATACTAGGTATGTAGTGAGGGGTGTTGGGACCATCATGTTCCAACTCAAGTCTAGAGGGTCATTGGAGACTAAGGAACCATTATACGTGTTAGGGTTAAGAGGGCGATCTTTACAAGTTGTAGGGGAAACCATTACAAGCCTTGGTATATAATGGTGAAACCTATGTCTGCCATGGCACAAGAGGATGTGACACTTTCACTATAGGGTGTTGTCAATTCCAAGGGAGATTGGCGTTGATCTCCCAAAGCTTGGGATTGAGCAGCAACGTGTGTGTAGAGGGTGTGAACTTGGAACAAATGCCAATGCCTCTTTTCCATGCATCGAGAGAAAATGTAAGGGGATGTTGGATATTTTTCATTCAAATGTGTGTGGACTGATGTTAGTGGCATCAGTACAGGGGTCATTCTACTATGTTGCATTCATTGATGACTATTCTAGGAAAAACTATATTGTCTTCATTAAGACCAAATATAAGGCCTTTAGTTGATTTAAGGAGTTCAAACCCCAAATGGAAAACATGACAAGGAGGAGGATCAAGGTATTGAGGTCACATAATGGGGAAGATTACACCTCCAAATACTTCAATTATTTCTACAAAGAGGAAAGAATCAAGAGGGAGTTGACAATATCATACAACCTTTAGCATAATAGGGTTTTGGAGAGACAATTGATCCATTATAAGAAATTCCAAGGCATCAATGACTAGGATATTCTTATGTTTCTTTAGGTATATGCAGGAAACATGATATTTTATGATTAAAATGGGAGTCCTCATGTGATCTTGGGGGACAAGACTCCTCAATAATAATTCAAATAGGTGAAGTCATAGATAAGGAACTTTTGCATATTTAGTTTTTTAGTGTATATTCATGTTCCTATAGAGAAGAGGAAAAAGCTACAACCCTTAGGAGACAAGGGCATAATTTTTGGATATAGTCAGACTTCAAAAGGTATACATGATCTTCAATCTAGTGTAGAGGAAGATAATTTTTACAAAGGATGTGAATTTTGAGGAGGACGTAGCATCTAGTAAATCTCATGAACCACTTCTAGTGACAGAGGACGAGGGGCAGGAGGCTCCAAAGGATGAGAAGTGGTCTTCAACTACTTCCAGTCTAGTGGGTAATATTTCAAGTGAGGAAGAGTCATCAATAACACCTGCTACTAGTTACGTAAAGAAATGTTAATGGTTTGAGAAAACATCGAGGGATTCTATAACCGTGTGGAGCCTCTTAGGAGCACATACAAGATGAGTAGACCTCTGAGGAAATTTCCAAACTATATGGAATTTATGAGAATCATTATTGATTTTGAGCTTTCCATATTTTAGGAGGCATTTATTAGGTTGGAGGGATGCCATGATGGAGGAATAATATATGGGATATAGTGACAAGGCTAGAAGGTAATTTAATTGTGAGTTCCAGATGGGTCTTCAAGATAAATCATGTTGTATATAGTATCATAGAGAAGTGGAGGGCGAGGTTTGTGGTGATAGGCTTATCCTAGAAAGAGGGAGTGGACTATGAGGAGACATTTTCTCTATTCACTATATATAGTTCCACTATCTTTGTCTTATCTATTGCTTTAGTCATGAGGTGGAGAATAGATCATATGGATGTCAATATATCATTTCTCAATGGGATGATTGAGGAGGAGGTGTATATAGAGTAGCCTCATGGTGTTGACGTACATGGGAGGAAATATAGTGAGAGCACATTGAAGAAGGCTTTATATGCACTCAAGAAAGAACTGAGAACGTGGTACTCAAGGATTGATGGGTATTTACTAAGCATGGGTTTCACCAAGAGTTCGGTGGATCCCAAAATTTACTTCATAATTTTTGGAGATGATCCACTCATCTTAGAGTTGTATGTGGATGATCTATTTCTCACAAGCATAGAGAGGCTCGTAGTATGGTGCAAGGCCGACTTGGCTATATTTCAAGATGAAGGGCATCGGGTTGATGCATTACTTTTTGGGGGTAGATATATGGAAGAGGTCAAGTGGTATCTTCTATTCTAAGGAGAATTATGCAGTAGAGATCCTGAGGAGATTTGGGATGGAAGACTCTAGACCTATGGCTACACATATGATCACCAATCTAAAGAAGTTCTTGACTTCATATTTAGATTTGGTAGATCCCACATTGTATATACAATTGATAGGGTCATTGATGTATTCAGTCAAAACTAGGACAAATATATATTTTTCAATGGCCACCTTGAGCCAATTCATGCTAGAATAGAAGCAAGTGCATTGGGTAGTAGTGTAGCATATGTTGAGTTAATTTAAAGTTATATTGGTGTATGTTTTAAGATATATTGATGGTGATGGAGTGATGCTATAGGGATATTCAAACTCAGATTGGGCATGGAGTGAAGCAAATAGGAATATAATATCAGGTGTTGCTTCAATCTTGGATTAGCCATTATTTCCTAATTCAACGAGAAGAAAAATTCCATGGCACCCACTTCAGCTGAGCCAAAGTACATGGCAACTAGTATTGTGAGTTGTGAGGCTAGTTGGCTTCACAAATTGATTACAGGATTATTTGTTCAAGAGTTGGAGCCTATGGTGATACATCGTGATAATTAAATTTATATCAAACTCTCTAAGAATCTAGTGTTCCTTGAAAGATCCAAACATATTGAGATCAGATATCACTTCATTGGAGACAAGATCCAAAAATGAACAATGAAGCTTCAATATATATCCACAATGAGAAAATTACAAACATTCTCATCAAACCCTTGGTGAAAGGAAGTTTTTATTTTACAGGTACAAGTTAGGAGTGGTGTAGAATGCATTCCTCGCTATGAAGGAGTGTTGATATTTGTAGTTCATGCAAGTACTTATGCACAGGCCTAAGTTTTATTGTGTGTGGAATTTGTTTATTTGAATCTTAACCTTAGCAATTTCTTTAATTGTTAGAGTAATCTCTTATTATGAGAATAGTGAGTTAATCTAATGAAAAGGTTATTTGCATTACTGAATTATACAGATCAGAATTGTTGATCTCAAGAGAATTTGACATTTAATATCAACCATAAAACAGTTGGGAGATTAGGGTTGTTTATTTAGTCATAACTCAAACTTATAAAAAGGTTGGGTTATGAGAGAAGACACGTTGTGAGAGAGGAAATCTCAGTGATTTGGTGAAGGAGGACTTTCCTCCAAGTGTCAGAGAAAATAGCAATATGATTTGCAACAGAAATAGGAAACTCAATAGCATAAAATCGAAGCACCGGTCTTTTGTAACAACTTCAACCTACACATGCAACAACGAGATAGGTTGTGCAACCCTCATGTTATGTGGGATTTACGATTGTGGAAAAAAGTATCTTCCTTAGGTATGGTGGCTAACCTAGAACAACATAGAGAGAAGGAACCCAATGATTTCTTTAAAGTATATTATGGGATGGAGCCTACCTGGAATCTGTCGCATGCTTCACTCCTTTAGCTTGAATGATCCAATTCCAACTTTGATTGCCAAAATTATACCCTGCACAGTCATACAACACAAGCCAAGAAACTGCAGGATCTATGTAGCATCATATAAATACTTTATTCAATAGATCAACATGGTATTGAAATACATGAAATAAAAACATCATATATATGAAAACAAATAACTCTTTTCATTAATATAAATGGAAAGAATTACAACCATAAATAGGTGATTATCTTGTAGAATACCTCCTCCAAACTGACTTGTCCTTTCCTTGTCACAATGTGCACCTCCAATCACCCTAAATGCATTAAATGTTGTCTCTCACAACAACAACATAAGGGTACAATCACTCTTCAAAATCCAACCTCTTGCATATGGAAGGTTGTAAGTATATAGAGGAGTGGTGTATATTGGGAGTTATTATCTAATTACCAATCTAGGACTTTAGATCCACCTTTGATAGGAGGATGGGATCAAAGGATAAGAGATGGAAACTCCAATGTAGGGTAGGATAGGATCCAATTGTTTTATCTGAGTTAAATGGTTACAACAAATCCTAGAAGCCTCTAGAAATGGAGGATTCTCTCCCTTTTTCCCGAATTTCTAGAACCAACGCAGGTTCAAAGGGGAGCAACATGTAGGTGATCAACGCATGCCATAGTGGAGAAACCTATACGTGAACACATTCCAACAAGAGGCCAGGGAGCGTTGGTCCTAAAACTGGCTCATATGATGTAGTTTCAAGCAGAAAATTTTGGTAATGAAAGAGGCATGCTTAGGGCTTTGTGCAATGATTATTACAAGGGGGAATAAGATGTTGATTGATCCCATAAGGAGGCATATTAACCAAATGTGACAAAATGGCCTATAACATATTTCCCCCTAAAGCACAAAGTCATAAATGACAATTGATGACTGAAATGATTTACCCTGTGACAAGTCGGGATCAATAACAACCGACGAGATTCATTTGTTACAATACATTTACATCATTACTAAGGGAGGCATACCCATACTCAAAAATAAAGCCAACATCACACGTACAATTATAAAAAGACATGTCCACAGATGAGAAATAGTGGACCCATGACTGGATGACCGTTTGTATGGTCATGGCCATCATACATTGTTATCATTGTACAACTCCTGAAATTTCAGCTCAGATGGATGAAACTAGATTCAAGGTCTTCTATCTCGTCATACGATCGTCCAATGTATGAGTCTAACCATGCGAATCAATGAGCTGAGGTTGAAAATGGTAGACACCATCTGATTATCAATGTTGTAAGTCATTAATAGATGCGAGAGAAACCATCAATGATGTTAATGGCTCTCAAGGTACTATAGTATAATCCTTATGGTGTGAATAAATGATTCGATGTCGAACACCACATAGAATCTTTCAGTCAAAGGCAAATGATGTCAACTTGTCACTGAGAGTGAGGAAACTTTCCATTGATGTATGCAAACACCAAGGTACCAAAGGGGTGTTTCTAAGTCAACTTTCTTTTGTGATTTAATGCAAGTGTTTTGAGGTTTTTAGGGCACTAGTGTTTCAAAAAAATTCCCTAGGACTAACGCACCCCCATAGAATCGAAATATGCATTGCACATATATAGACTATCACGGTTAGGAGAGGTGCAACACTCTTCCATGCACTATTGGGGTGCGTTGGGCGCAAAATCCTAAGTTTTTTATCATTTTTCCCTTAAAAATTTCCAAGTTCTTCGCATGAAAAGGATCCTTATGAATCTCTTGTTGATGTTTAAGGTGTTCACTAGCACGAAATGGCATTAATTTGGAGAGAAAGAGAACATGAATAACATGGTGTAAATGCAACAAATGATCTTGCTACCATCCAGTCATTGAAAATTTATGGATTACTAAATTTCTTTTGAATTCCTCGTATGAGGAAACAAATGTAATTATTGATATATATTGTTCGCTCATAGGATGTTTAGGCACAAGCATTCAAGTTTGGGGAACATCTACTCAAGATAAAGGTACAAGATATCTACTTTCTAAAAGGTTTATCTATGAGAGGTGCCCCCATCTCTCTCCTAGGCGGGAGAAGTGGTGGGGAAACAATGAAAGATTATATCATTACCTACTCCAGACCTCGAGCCCATCCAACTAGGGATGGAAAGATCAATATAAAAGATGTAACCAGGTTACCTTTGAGAATGACCTTATTCATTATCGTGAGATTGGAAGGTAGCTCAATACTTCATGTAGCAAGTATATCATACATGCAGTATGGGGTGGAGTTCTTAGAGCCAATAGTCTTCAATTGGAGTGAGGGAGTTTTGGTAAAAATGAAGGAATAACTGACTAAATAAAGAGAGGGGAAGTTAAATAACTTCAGGTATGGTTTTATTTTAGTCCCTTTTACTCTATATTAGGTGCCACTACTTTAACCTTGGTGGATTACACATGATTCTATCGATTCGAGGGCCCCACAGATGAGGATGTCAATAAATCATATGTCTCGACATGCATATACGTCGACGATCAACTTATCACCGGCCTTCTTTGGATGGATGCGTAGAAATTTCATTATGATCAATGATTATCCCTACGCAGGGATGGATTTTCATGATGATCCCGATCTCGTGCTTCCTGAGGGTGAACAATGGGATGCTTCAAGTAAAATTTCAACCGTTTAAGTTTTTTAAATTTTTACAAAATAATAATAATAATAATAATGTTTCTGAGACTAAACTATTGATTTTTAAATGTAGATATTGTACCAATTTGACCTTCCAGTGCTTCATATATCCGTCATGTAGAGGGACAACGGCATGAGGAGGCAGTGGTACCAGTAAAGGTTGTTGTGGTAGGACGGGATGCACTACGAGATCTTGAAGTAGCTTAGATCCTATCAAAGGTGGATTTCCACATGGATGGGTAGACACACGAGAATGATGAGACCGTTGTTGATCAAATTCCCATTCGACTTCATCAACACACTATCGGAGTTCCTAGTTCTATTGGTCGATTACTACACAAGATCGCTTGTGCGGTGTCATTTCATCATGAGCACCATTGATTTGTTTACTTAGATATTTGAATGTAGCTTTTTGTATGGGCGATGTAACCATATATGTCTCGGGGCACAAATTTTGTAAAACCAAACTTTATGTGTATACATATTTTCAGATTTTCCTAGTTCCTATTATGTTTTCAATATGATGTGATGTGAATTGAAACTTATTTACATTCATTACAAATGTCTATCTAAAACATAATTAGCTAGGGCATCTGCTAATGTGTTTAGATTTCTATAAATATGTTCATATCGTATGAAATTGAAATTTATTTATAGAAGATGTACTCTCAAAACCATGTGAAGGATGGAGGGACTTCTAACTGAATAGACATTAGCAAGTTGTAGTACTACGAGTTGTGAGTCAATCCTGATGACTAAAAGGCGGATACCATGTGAAATATCATCACATAGTAGCTCAACCACTACGCTATATTTAACTATTTTGTTAGTATAGCGAGCAATGAAAAAGATGGGTTATGAGTACTACAACTATCACCATCAGCATAATCGATATACGGTTCGAGAGATGTCCACATCTGCAAACCTAACGTAAAAGGAATCAACAGAAACCATGGGAAAATATGAAAAGACACAGTGAAAACACACTCAACACACCTATAGATAGTATGTACACAGTGTACTACGCATGAGATCAAGCATAGTATTTTTTTAGGTACATCCCATTTCTAGGTTGCACCAATGGAACTCCATCGAAATCTACTAACATACAGGCCCATTTTGCAAGGACTTGTTTGAAAATGTATGAACCTAGTTGTTGTTGCATTAATATGAATATTTAAAATATATCCTAATACCTACATTAATTATCAACCCAGGGTAAGTCTGTTTATTTCAAGAGTGTCCAGCAAAGTTTATGCAAGTGAAATCAGAGGTTAACAAATCGAAATCGTTGCAAGAAGTAAAGTCTAATTCTTGAAGTTCAATTAAGAAAATTCTTAAAGCAATCATTAAATAACTTTAATCAATCAACTTAAATTAATTTTGATTTATTCGGTGGAGACAGAAAACTAAAATGCAAGGATTAAATAATTCACACTTAACCAGAATCACTAATCAACCTATATAGCAATCTATTTAAACAGACAGGGAATACTATAGCAACTAAACAATGAGTAACTCATTCATGCTCTGAAATTGAAATTCTCAATGACTGATTAACCAAATAATATCACTCAGAATGAATAGTAATGGAAATATTTCAATAAGTCTGGTAAATGAAATAATAGCATTCATGCATAAAGTAAAAGTGATTAAGCCTTTAAATCAATGGAAAAGCAAACCACTCAATGCTGATGAGAATTAAATCAATTATAATTCTACGAAACACAGAAATGATTAATTGTAGAAAAGGAAAATAAGAAATAACACAAGAAAAAGGTAGAGCTCCTAGTAACCGAGCTCAGAGCCTCCAGAAGTCTCTACCCGAAGATATTCAAAACACGATTACGAAGGAACCATTATCTCTTTCATTAAATTCAATAGTCACGTTACAACATTGCTGAGAGCGAAAACTCTGTTCTGAAGGAATGTAAATAATACACAATTACAACATACGGGTAAAAATCCTCTCATTCTATTTCACCTAATAGTCTTTTATATCCTATGGAAAAACAAAACGGATAATAGAAAATCCTCAGGATCAAGAGATCCTGAGGATTTTGCAGTTTTCTAGCAGATTGCATTATAAAATAGGTGTGATCCTCCTCATATTTCGTTGGTTCGTATGAACGGAACATGATCTTTTCCCTTTATTGGTCGTTGTTTTTCAATCGTTTGAACAACAGTTATTTGGTTCAGATTTCCTGCACATAAAAATGATGAAAGTTACCTTTTATGCCAATAATCACATAGTTTGTTGATAATTAGTTTTACCCTTTGTTTACAATTAATTCTTCTAGATTTATCTCCAAAGTGAAGGTAAACACATGAAATTTAGTAATAAATCGAGCTAATTATGAGGGTGAAGCGTACCTTTTTCATGGCCCAACATACTCCCCAACTTACCTTGTTACATGTCCTCGTGTAATGAGATGGTTGATGTTAGCATGATTCTTTTGTCATAAAAGATCACTTTAGCTATGCATACCAAGTATCCCTAACATCAATAATGGCTGCAAAATATCTTTAAGTTTGCTGCATAAAGTTAGATTTAAGCACAAAAGACATTAAGCAGATAAAGTACAAAATGGCTCCATGCATCCAATGGACAAGACAAGAACAATATATTTGAAAGAATTTTATATTACATTAAAGAATGGGGCACCTAAGAGGAAAACAAGAAAGGTGTTTTCCAGTTCTCCTCAGTGGGATGGGTTCTTGGAAGTCCTCAGTGTTTCAGATCTAAAATTCCTCTCTTCTATTGATATGGAAAACCTAGACATAAAATATGGAACTCAATGGGAGTTCGAAATGCAAAAAAAAATGAAAATGGTGACCGAAGTAGATCTAGTGAGATGCAACGCAATGGAGGTGAATAATGAATAGGGGAAAAACCTTCCTATTTATAACAAAATATTGGGGTGTTCTAGAACTTGGTGTATGAATAAAATATTATTAATCATCTTCTAGAATCACCCTTTAGGAATATTTTATTATATTTGTTGGAGGGAAAAGGGTTTTTGACTTGGGTCAATTCCTTTATTTATAAATAACAAATAAATAAATGATTTATTTATTATTTAAGGGAAATTAGGGGAATATAATTAAATAAATAATGGTTTATTTAATTATTTATATATGATTTAGTCAAATTTAACTAAGAATATGACTCAAATAGTGATTTAAATAACTTATTCTTAGGAAATAATTAAATAAATAATGATTTATTTAATTGATATCCTTGTTTTGGGTTAAATATGACCATGCAATATAAACAAATGTGGTGAAAGCAATTTTACTTTAGGTAAAATTGGTCTTACATGGTGTACTTGGGTTCATCTAATAATAATAGGTTAGATGACCAAAAAATGGTGTAACAGATTGCCCCCCAACGTACGAGTGTTAGAAGCAAATCATATGACCGAAGTACGTTGTAAGAACTCAATCACTAGACAGTAAGATGGAAGTGAGAGAGAGGAATGTATGGTAATCTAAAGTGTTAAAGGACTAGACCCTGAGGAGACGAGACTTGCAGGTGCAACAAGTCTCAAGTTTATGAAGTGGTACCAATGCTAAAGGCGGCGGGGAAGTCATACCCATTCCCACCGAAAAAGTAGTACAAAAAATAAGACGCCCGGAAAACCACAGAACGCAATAATGAAACAGGTGCTGGCCAAAACATGAGCCAGAGAAATAGAATGATGAATCCCACATACATGATATGCCTGGAATAACCGTCAGGACTTATACAATAATAGTTTAGTACATGAGATACAAATATACCCAAATGCCCCCTACACACGGGGAAGGGCTCGCAAAATCTGACTCATACATGCAAATCGAAGGGGTGCTGCAAGTGGCGGAGGCTGATATCATCAAATACGAGGAGTTGTATCGAGGGCTTGCAATGAAGAAGTTATCCGGGCATGTGGGGGGCTACCTGAAGGGCCACCCCCTCATGAGGGTTGAGACATCTCACACACACCCGGGAATCACCGATAGTTGTTGTTGCATCACTGGACCATCAAGTGTATAGATCACGATCATGCTGAAAAGAGCTCGAACCAAGGTACACTGTCCCCTTAGACCTGGCTTCTAGAGTAAATTAGCTCATGTCGACAGAAGGAGGTCTGCCATAGTTGAGGCAATAAGGGATCCCCAACTAAGGCACGGGAGAAAATAGTAGAGGGACTAACAGACGGACACTAATGATGATAATGAAATGAAGGATAGATCCAATGGGGACCATAAAAATCATGAGTATAAAATGGTATCTCATGACGGAAATTATCACGAATAGCGAGGAGTGTGGGGGAAAAGTGGTGTCCCCACTAGAATGTGTTGTAAGTGAGAAAATCCGATTTGAAGGAGGGTTATGGTTGAGGGGTATAGGTGCCCCCAGGCATGTTGTGGTCATGCCAAAATTTATTTTTTTTTAAAAAGGAATCTAAATGCATTTTAAGGATATAGTGTGCCTATTTGGTTTCATTATGGTTATGCAGTTGGAGAAAGGAAATGGAGGATTACCAATCTCTTGTTAGGACTGCATATATGAATCAAATGGCCTTTAAATTTTAGGGTTGGTATACTTGGTGTCACAATCCCAAATAGAGGATTTGGAGATAATGAACTGGTGCTCTCCTAGAAAACCCATAGGTTGGTCAACCGCAATGTCTAAGAGATTGGGTTGTTGATGTAAAATGAAGGAACGATAAGGGGTATCATCCCGAGAGTGATCTGAAATTGTATGGGACTCTAGAGGTTCTTCTAGATGTGGAAGGATAATGGTACTAGAGTCGATGTGACGAGATACACTAGGAGAGGTGTGGAGAATTACTTCTCCTGGTCTCTCAAATATGGGTGCCCCCTTACCCAAACATTGGGTTGCAATGTAATGGCCACAAGGTGGATGTGGTTCGAATGCATGGTTCTGATGTAAGGGGGAATAGGGAAAATCAAGGGAGATGATTTCTTCCATAATGTCGTCATCGTGAGAGGAGATGGGGTGACTGGTGGAAGATATACCACCGGACGCAGTGAAGCTACCTGACTCATCATCATGAGAAGAGAGGTTCACATGCGCATCATCACAAGGGGTGACAAAAGAGTAAGCAGATAAAGGATCTACTGATCGTGGGCCCAGGGTGATCGTTGAGGGAAGGTCAAGCGAAACAACAGGGGAGGATTTAGAGGGAATGTTCCCTGAGGGTCTCATGGATGATGATAGGTAGTAAATGGTAGATGAATGCTCCGTCAACTTGACATCAGGAGAGGGAATGTCAATGGGATAAATCATGTTTGGTAGTTCTGCCGAAGCAAAATGCACAAATTGGGGAGAGGTGGACTTGTTGCGCTTGGCCTCGAATTGGCAGACTGTTGCTAAAGAGGAGCGAAAGTCCTCGAGGTGGGGAAAAAGGTGGGTGTAATGGCCATGGAGATCACACAAAGCACAGGGGTGGTTAGTGTGAATAGTCTTGGGGTTCTTGGCCGCGGTCGCGGAAGGAACAGAGGCTTCCGGGACCATGGACTGAGGGAAAGCGACATTAAACATGGGCTTGAGATGAGGCAATTGAGGACAGGTATGGGTGGCGTGACCGACAACATCACACAAAGCACACGGGATGGTATGCTTTGAAGGTTGAGGAGGGGCAGAGGTGGTCGGGGAAACCTTGTTCTTTGGTGCCCCCCTGCGGGCTTTGTTATTGTTACCCGACACGGTTGCAATAGGAGGAGGTGTCGGATGGGGTGAATGAGGCGCTGGAGCAGCGGTAGATGTCATGGGTATCGGTTGAACCGGGGTTAAAGCAAGATATGGTTTGGTTTGACCATGCGGGGTAGTGGCTGGGGGGCTAAGGTACCAGACGGGTATACCCAAGGTCAAGTTGGGTAGGGAGAGGGTGGCCAAGATAGGGATGGAAGAAGCTCCGGGAGGGGGAGCGAGGAAAGGAATCTGACCAGCAGGGCAATGGCCAGGAGGGACGGGGCCAAGGGGGTTGAAATCGGGTAGAATCGACCCAGGAGGGTAGAGGTGGCTATGAGGATTAGTTGGGGAAGGAGATTCCGAAGGAAGAGGGTTAGCTAGCGGGGGCGAGGGGCTAGGAGTTGGTGGGGGTGGGTGGGGGTGGGTGGGGTTGAGGTTGCTTACTAACCAAAGTGGGCTGTGTAAGGTCAGCCCAAGATGATTGCATCATGCAAACGTTTGCCAGGCTAGGATAAGATATGGGAGGAGGGTCTAGAAAGGTTCCAAGCAAGGGGGAGTCTTTATAGACGCCAGGGGAAACACTGGGCCAAGAATCAATGGTTGGCTTGTTAGTGACAGCAGAAATAGTGGACTTAGGGGAAGACTGAGATTTTGGTTCATGATAAGTTAACTGGTCGATGGTGACAATTTTTCCGTTATGGGGGAAAAACATCTTGCGGTGGACTGCGGAGGGGACGGCAAACATGGCATAGGTGTAACTATGCCCCAAAATAATGTTGTATTCAAGAGGGGCGTCGATAAATTCAATGTCGACACACACATTCTTTCCCGCAAGGGTGATAGGACAGTTACGGAAGAGGCCAATGGGCTGGGAGGCATGGCCGTCCCATGCACGAAGGGTGATTGTGGAAGGGGCCAGCTCAGGAGATCCGAGTTGTTTCCAAACCGAAGCGGACATTACACAGGTGGATGCCCCCTCGTCAATGATGCAACGAGAAATGTTAGCGTTCCAGATTTTGACTGAGATTTGGAAAGCTACGGAAGCAGGAAGAGGAGGAGACTCTGACTGATGGGCATCGAAAACAATCAAGTAGTTATCTGCTGGATCTATAGCTCCCAGGGCGGATAGTAGAGATTTTCTTTAGGAGGGGCACGACTGGAGGAGTTCCAGCGTTGAGATGGAAACAGGAGATTGGGCCAGCTCATCTACTATGCTAAACAAATGGGCAGCTCGGTCAGAACCAGCATTTCGGTGGAATGGTCCCTTAGGAATCTTGGTATGAACTTCGACGTTGGGCGGAGGGATATGCAAGGGACCATTAGTTGTTGAAAGAGGCTCTGTAGAACCTAAAGAAGGTGACTCGGGGACAGATGGAGCAGGGGGCTGGGGGTACGGACGGGACTGAGTGTGATGGTTAAGGTCGACGGTTATAGGTTGGTCAGAGTTCATCATGAGGATCTGGTAGTCAGAGGGACCAGATGGAGGACGTTGAGTGGTTACGGGTCCGTGAGGTTGGTGGGTAACCACAAAGCTGTGCTGCGGGAAAGGATTGGTCGCGCTCTGCTGAGCATACACCTGCCCCTGAGGGGGTGGTGGCTATTGGTGCGGGGGTTGAGAAGAAAAAGAAGGTGGGGGTGCTAATGCTGGAGGAGTTGGAGCACTAGGCTGCGGATGTGGATGAGAATGAGGTTGGGTAACAATGTGGTAAACAGGGGGTTGGGCAAAAAGAGGAGGCATGCCGGATCCTGGATGCATGCTACCAAGAGGGGGAGAAGTGTGGGAAGTGGTGCCCCCTCCCCCAGAAAAAACATAGCTCGGGGAAGGTTGACCAGATGGATGAGAGATAGCGCCAACGATACTGTCGGAGGTAGGAGGTGCCCTCGGTGCATGGGCATTACCGGTTCTGGGAAGATCAGGTAGAACAGTATAAACATAACCCGTCTGAGCATAGATCAGGTCATATTTTAACGCCATTTGGAGGGCGGCTTCTTCGGTTTGAGGAAAATGCGATGCGACATCTTTTCCGATAGGTGGCAAGAGAGATCTAAGGAACCAGTCCATGTAGACACAGTCTTCGAACGTAGGAGATTGACATAGGCTCTTTCTTTTCCGCAATTCATGGACATGATCGGATAGGCGGGTCACAGATGATTGAAGGAAAGAAGTCAAAAGTTCGATACCAGTGTCATAACGAAGGGGAAGCTGGAAGTAAGATAAAAAATCCCGGGAAAGAGTTGCAAAGGTGGTATGAGAGGAAGTGGGTTGATCAACATACCACTTAGAAGCGTCACCTGTAAGCGTGCGTTGGAACAATATAAGACGGATGGAATCATCAGTAATGGAATGGGAGGAACACCACATGTGGAAAGATCGGATATGGTTGGAGGGATCCTCTCCAGCATGGCCTTCGAACTTGGGAATGTCGGAGGGGAGCTTGGTTGGCATAGCAGGCCAACTAACATCGTGGTAGATAGGATCATTGACTAACTGATTGAAATCGGGAAGACTGAGGCCTGCCATGAAGGGGAGCAAGGGAGAAGTTGAGGGAGTGCCTATGGTGGTTCCGCTAGTAATAGTCCCAGCATTAGGGCCAGGGTTGCCACTAGCGTTAGGTCCTGGACCAACCATGGTGAAGGTAATAGGTAGAACCAAAAGTAGGGGGAGGAAGCAAAGAAGATGAGTCAGAGTGCGGACTGGAGGGAGAACTAACTTGACGACGACAGGAAGGAGGAAGTCGACCATCCGGAAATGGAGGGTGAAGGCCAAGAAATCTCCAGGATAAATGTCTTGGGGGCGGAATGATGACAGGAATAAGGAAGACCGACAAGGGCAGCAAGGTGTAAAGGCAAGATGGGACAGGGGCAGAGAGGTGCAGTGTCAATTAATTTTAAATTATTTTCCAGGTGGTGTTAACCAGGCTCTTCTTCACTTAGGGTCAGTGTGTGGCGTTCGTTAATTTTAATTGATTAAACCCAGACGTTTTGAGAGTAAAAGAAAAAGTGTGCTGCGTAATGGAAAAGAAATCTGCAGTAAATAAGACTGAAAGAATAGAAAATCAACAACTAAAAATGCAGCTATCGAACCCAAGAAGGCGGGTCTCTCAAAACTAGTCTATAAGAGGGAAAAAACGAGGCAAAGCACGCTAAAAAGAGACCAATAGATCTAAGGTCCGGAGGGACTGGGATCTAAAGGGTAAATCTGCTGAAAAATGGTGTAGAGAACAGCAAAGAGGCAGAGGCAAGGTTGTTGCTAAAAAGGAGGAGATCAGCTAAAAAGAGAAGAGACAAGGCGGTGGCCTCAGAAAGGAACCCAAACAAAACGATATGAGGTGATTTGAGAGGGAGAAGTGCTGATCGTAAAGGGATATGAAAATGAGGTATCAGATCTGAGAGAAATAAGGTTGAAACTCTCGAAATTTAGACACTGACAGCAGCTAAAATTCTTCCTCAAAAAGTGGAGGGTATTGAAGCCCTAATGGGGCTATATTCCCACTTAGTTGAGTAAAACAGAGCAAGAATAGGTCTAAATGGGTGAAGATGGGGGTCATACAACCCTGACAGAGGTTTAGACCAAACCCAGAAAAATTTCAGAAAAATTCTAGAAAAAAGTCCAGGTCGCAGTTTTTGATCTATTTTTCGCTCAGGTCGCACTTTTATGGGTTGTTTTCCGCGACCCAAGACGCACTTTTTGGGCCAAAAAGTGTGACCTACACTTCCGGCACTCTCGGCAGTAGATTTCAGAAAAAATTGTTGTCTCAGCTGCGGCTGATGTCGGTCACCTGCGCAATAGGGCTAGAAACACATGGAAGTTAAAAATTTTAATTTTTGAGGGTTTTAGAGGTGAAAAGAACCATAAAAAGAGGAAAAAAAACTGAAGAGAAACCCTAGGGTCTGAAACAGCTGGATATGCAAGAATAGATGAAACGACAGTGGTCGCAAAAGAAAACCCGTGTGGAGTCGCCAATTGTTAGCATGATTCTTTCGTCGTAAAAGATCACTTTAGCTATGCATACCAAGTAGCCCTAACATCAATAATGGCTGCAAAATATCTTTAATTTTGCTGCATAAAGTTAGATTTAAGCACAAAAGACATTAAGCAGATAAAGTACAAAATGGCTCCATGCATCCAATGGACAAGACAAGAACAATATATTTGAAAGAATTTTATATTACATTAAAGAATGGGGCACCTAAGAGGGAAACAAGAAAGGTGTTTTCCAGTTCTCCTCAGTGGGATGGGTTCTTGGAAGTCCTCAGTGTTTCAGATCTAAAATTCCTCTCTTCTATTGATATGGAAAACCTAGACAAATATGGAACTCAATGGCAGTTCAAAATGCAAACAAATGAAAATGGTGACCAAGAGTAGATCTAGTGAGATCTAACGCAATGGAGGTGAATAATGAATGGGGAAAACCCTTCTATTTATAACAAAATATTGGGGTGTTCTAGAACTCGGTGCATGAATAAAATATTATTAATCATATTCTAGAATCACCCTTTAGGAATATTTTATTATATCTGTTGGAGGGAAAAGGTTTTTTGACTTGGGTCAATTCCTTTATTTATAAATAACAAATAAATAAATGATTTATTTATTATTTAAGGGAAATGAGGGGAATATAATTAAACAAATAATAGTTTATTTAATTATTTATATATGATTTAGTCAAATTTAACTAAGAATATGATTTAAATAGTGATTTAAATAACTTATTCTTAGGAAATAATTAAATAAATAATGATTTATTTAATTGATATCCTTGTTTTGGGTTAAATATGACCATGCAATATAAGAAAATGTGGTGAAAGAAATTTTACTTTAGGTAAAATTGGTCTTACATGGTGTACTTGGGTTCATCTAATAATAATAGGTTAGATGACAAAAAAATGGTGTAACAGTTGAGGTGTAACAATGTCAAGGAATAAGCAGGATATACTTCCTCCTTATATAATCTAAAACCATGTTTATGTTTGATTTTTGCAAAATCTTGGTTTACATGACCCTCTGGAAGATCATAGTCATGGTGATAGACTTCAGGAGGGTACCATATAATAGGACACTTGTAGCAGCACCCTATCCATGTAGGAGCCATGCATAAAAATATGTTGTTGCATGTGTTAAAACAAACAGCAGCAGCTTTAAAGTTTATGTAATTAAATGGCTCCTGATTTTTAACGTTGTTAGTGGAAGCCTGCCATCTTTGCTTGGCTGCTAACAAAGAATCTTATCTGATCTCCTGAAATTATTCTTTCCCTGCCTATACAATGTCCTTGTGGAGTATCCCCAATTTAGCTATGACCCATTCTTTTTTCATGATTCTCTTATGTTGAGTGAAGAGATGCAGGGGTTTAGTGGGTTCTCCTCTAACCCAGAGATCCAAGCCATGTTCCCTTCTCTGAAAAAATTTATAGGCTTTAGCCCATTTGATCTGATTATCAGCAAAAGAAAGGAAGGCTTGAAATTGGATGTCCCCTATGAAGGGACTATGGTTACTATCTTGCTTATCTTCGAAAAAGAAATTGTATAAATACAATTCACATAGGAGGCCCTGAACCTTCTCATTCTGTTCGCCATAACACTGGACAAATTCTGCAGCGGTCTTAAATTCGGTGGGTTTCCCTACTCTAATGGCTTTCACCTTTAATAACAGATATCTCTCTAATAAAAATAGAGCATAATTAGTAGCAGGTGATCTGCAAGATAACACATCCGAGTAAAGCGAGAAAATAGTATTTGTTTGCTTCGTGGCTTCCTCAAGTTGAGCTTGTGCTTTCTTTACCTTCTCTTGTTCACCTCTGAGGTTGGAAAAATTTTCATCTTCGGTTGCAGCAAGCTTGTTCAGTTTTTCCAGCAACTCTTGATGCACCTGTAAGGGTACCACTTCCTTCTTATATTTGGCCAACTCATTTTGGGTTTGTGTCAATTCATTTTTAAGCCTTCAAATAAAAACTTATTTTATCAGAGGAGCGTAACAAGGTGTTTCATCTGTCTGAGTTTCCTATGTTTATGTTTCCAATTTTTTTTGGGTTTTAACAATGTTTGTTTCTATTTTAGGCTTCCATGCCTTATCTCCCTCTTTTAACCATTCCCTTAATTGCTTAACTTTTTTCTTCAATTTCTTGTATTTCTTGCGCAACTTCCTCGACTTAGCCCTAATTGGCTTATTCTTCTTTATAGGATTTTTAGTAGAAGAGGGCACAATATTTTTTTCAGGAATAGGGGGAGTTGTGCCAATTTCTAGGCCATAATCTAGTGATACAGTGTTTTCTTCGGGCACTAAAGGGGTTGTGCCTATATTGGTATCTTGGTCCAATGGGACAATGTTTTCTTTAGGCACCAAAGGGGTTCTGAACATATCAGTATCGTGGCCCAATGGGACAGTGTTTTCTTTAGGCACCAAAGGGGTTGTGCCTATATCAGTATCGTGGTCCAATGGGACAGTGTCTCCCAACTGGTTTTCAGATTCAGGAACTTTCTCTGCAAGGGTTTATTCTTCAAAATATTCATTACCACGGGGAGATGGGTCCCTTGAATCCTGCAATTCCTCATCATAAGGTAAAATATCAGTGTGGCTAGAACTGCTAGCAGAGGTAGCCTGGTCTAGGGGATAACTTTGTCCCTCAGAATTCTCGGAGGGATTTATTTCTTCGCAAAATGCACTCATCATTTCCAGCACTCTAGTCATTTCTTCCTCATATTCTTGTAGGAATTCATCTTGTGTGCTTAGAGGAGGTGTATGGGATGGACCTACCTCATCGACCAAGGTTGAGGTGTCTTGTCGTGAACTCAATCATTTAGAGTGTCTTCATTTTACTACGCCCAAGGTTGAGGGATAAGACCTTTTTCTTCTTGCTTTCTTTGGAATTGATATCTCTATTCTCAGCTAGTCAATTTATCTATTATCGGGATTTTCTTCTAGTGGGGTTAGGACAGGATTTAAAAAGTTGTCCTAAGTTAAATGATGCTTATTAAATTCATGAATGACAATCATCTTTATCATACCATGATGATTGATAATTGTATGTGGATTCTTAGCCCTCCTAACCCAACTAGATATGTCATGCAACAAATAATTCAGAAATTAATGGAAAATTAACTGAAATTTTATGTTTGAGTATGGCTAGAAGTTTGATTTTTCGGGTTTTTACCACATCTTGGCTTCTGTCACATGTAATATACTTCTGAACGGTAATTTTCAATTCTTGCCAAGGTTCCTTCAAAGACGCAGGATGAATCTATTTTCCTTTGCGTACTAATTTCTCGTCTAGGTCGTAGAACACTGCAACTACTTCATGTAAGAGAACGTGCTTATCATTCCACCTTGTTCCTACTACTGGAAGTATAGAAACCTCATCTATTACAGCTTCTGATACTATTATATCTCTGCCCTTCACATTGTGTGTCCATCCTGCAGGTTCTGCAGGAATTCTAGTGCTATCTCAGTTTGGAATCCCTGTAATTTTTCCAGATATGGGAGCCAGCCAGCTCTCTGAACGATATCACGAGCTTTTTCTATGATATTGAGTATTGTGGGCTCGTTGTGGACAGATCTCCCACCCATGACTGTTGTGTTTTAGAGACAGAATTCACACTTCTGCATGCACTGCTCACGACTTCGTAAATTTGGAAAAAACACAAATACTGCATGCCAATACTTTAAAACTGTTTTAAAAAGAGTATAAATGAAATTATATTTGTCTGTCATATCAGCAGGTTTCAGTGGATTTTGATAATTAGTTCACATTCTTTCTCAAAATGTACAACTTTCCCCTCCAATGAGAGAAGGGTGTCCACGCCCTTAGAGCGTAGAAAAAGAGGAAAGATATTGAGGATCATTAATGTAGTGGAATAATAATCAGAGTGACGTACATTGTGGCAGAAATCAGTCAAATTAGCTCAAATCATAAGAAAGGTGGGGAAATGATCAAAAAGGGAAAAAATGGAGACATAATTATTATGAGAAAAAAAATAATAATAATAAAATAAAAATAAAAACAAAAATCTTTAATGGAAATTTGTGACAAAAACATGATAGGTAAGGAGTGGTAACAGTTGCTGGTATCAATTGATCAAGCATAATTAATTTAATTCATATAGAAGTGTAGTTTTACCATGCATATTAGTTAATAATAAATATAACGGTGTTCAAATGGTAAATTCACGTTTGGGAATGTGTCAGTAGGAATAAGTGAATATAGAATGATTGGTTGTTATCATGAAACTCCAATGCCACAAGCAGAGCCATTGCTGCCAGTAGGTGTCCATAGCCTCAACAGGGTTACTTTTTAACCCAAAAATGAGCCAAAATCCTATGTTTAGTATTTATATAATTTGTTTGTTCTATAGAGAGACCATTGTGCTAGCATCGTAACCCGATAACCACATTGCCATTCACTAGGATTTAACAAAGTAATCAAGTCAGCTCGTGATGAGACCTCCTATCCTTCAAGCAGTTTTTGCCTTGTTAGAAGGTCATTGCCCTGGTGTGGTGGCCATTATGGGAATGTTACTTGTTATCTCCTTATGATCATGGTAGGTTGGCTCATGATGAGGACCCATATCCTCTCTAAAAATATTTTCATATTATTTTCTTATTTGTTTATTTTTTATCATAAATAGATGGAGGCTCACTAACTCCTTAAGAGTTAGGGATGGTGTGAGGAGTAAAAATAAATGCCAATAAAATTTATACCCTTATTCTGAAGTCATCATAACCCAGAGGATCATTCATTGATAGTTTAAAAAATATAAACCAACATGGTATTAAGATAATGAATCCTTTATAATATGTCTAAAGAGGATATATCCAGCAAGCCATTATATAGATGAACCATATCAATGTCTGAAAATAAAGATACCCATCAAAGGAAAAAAATTTATAATGTTATTGTAGAAATGTTAATACAAATTATGTATTTCCCAGATTATCCTGATCTAACAATTATATGCCATTGTTAAATACAGAATCGCTTCTACAAAAAAAAATATTTGTGGAATTTATAGCATGATCGTCAATTGCAATATCAAGAAGAAAGATCAATCACACATAACACAGATGTTTTTACCGGGAAATCATAAAGCTAAAAACCCCACTATCATATATTATGTATATATCATGGATCATGAAACAATCTCATACAAAACTATAATCCAAGAGCTCTCAATACAATATACAATCGTCTCACACTATCATACAAAAATTGGCAAATTCATGTGCCAATTTACTACCTCCTGATAGCCTGCCTCCACTGCGTAATCCCAACTGATAGCAATCCCTGAATGAATGAAATCTTGCTTGCCTTAACTACGCAATCCTCATGGGTACATCCAATGTGTGTGTGGTTGCATGATTCAACCCACTAATGTCACAACTGATAGTCAAACTGTCCCTTTCACCTACATCTCAACTGGGTCTCCACTGGATCTAAGATGCATGTAGTTAATAGTAGTAAATCTTCAGTTTCATGTGAGACCACTGATTGTGAATAAATTAAATAATTAATTCACTGATCTCTCACTAGTGTATCATCAGTTACAACTAGCACAACTGAGTTTAACTCACTTAACTGAGTTAAAATACTTTACAACTCACATAACTACACATCCAACTCTATTACAACTTCGAATCACTTAGTTACAACTAATTCAACTTGCATGTCCCACCAACCAACGTTTGAACTTGAATTTCCTATAGCTAACTGATTTTCCACTTTAGTTAACTATTTTTAGAATAGATTAATATTTATCGTCCAACTATTATTAAGGGATAATAATTGTCAACATGAATCTATAAATAGACATGCGATCTATAAATAGAACTCGCACATACATCTAAAAACAGAACATCATCTATAAATAGAATTTTCTCACCATCTATAAATAGAATTTTCTCATGCATTATAAAAATAGACTTCCACCTAAAAATAGCCTGAGGCTCCATCCTAGTGTAGGTGCATCATTTTCACTAGGATCTTCTTGTTGAATCTCAACAGTTATTAGTATCGTTGTTTTTCTCCTTCCTAGATACACATTGCCCATTCAACAGGATGATTTTCACGACAAAATGTATAAATAAAAATGGTTATATCGCAATAAACCTGGAAAAAAATCATTTTATTAGACAGTTATTTATTACAAAAACGTGATTGTTCATTTGATCAAACAACAATTGTTCAATTAATTGAATAGCAGTTGTTCAATCGATTGAACAACAAAAAAACACAATAAAAAAAAAAATCAATTGTTCATTTGACTGAACAACAGTTGTTCAATTGATTGAATAGCAAAAACATGCAAAAGGAAAATTGGTTGTTCATTTAACCGAACAATAGTTGTTCAATCGATTAAACAACATATTTTCAATTGATTGAACATCAAAAACATGCAAAATAAAAATAAGTTGTTCATTTGACTGAACAACAATTGTTCAGTCGATTGAACAGAAGTTTTTCAATTGATTGAACAACAAAAACACGCAAAAGAAAAATTAGTTGTCCATTTGACCGAACAGCAACTATTCAGTCAATTTAATAGCATTTGTTCAATGGATTGAACAGAAAAAACATGCAAAAGAAAAATTGGTTATTTATTTGACCGAATAGCAGTTTTTTAGTCGATTGAACAGCAATTGTTCAATTGATTGAATAGCAAAAACACACAAAATAAAAAACAGTTGTTCATCTAACCGAAGAGCAGTTTTTCAGTCAATTGAACAGTAGTTGTTCAATTCATTGAACAGCAGCTGTTCAATTGATTGAACAACAAAAACATGAAAAAGAAAAATAGGTTGTTCATTTGACCGAATAACAGTTGTTCAATCGATTGAACAGTAGTTGTTCAATTGATTGAACAGCAAAAACATACAAAAACAAAAGAAGGAAATAAAGAAAAGATAAGGGATTTTTGCATTTGTACAGTGATGCTTATCTAAAAACAAAAAATTACAATCAAATGCAAGAAAATATATACGTTATTCACAAACTGAAAGGAACAGATTTTCATGAAAGTAAAGTGGTCGGGTCATTACTCCCTATAGCTAAAATTTTCATAGTGGGGTTGTCACGTACCTATTGGCGAAAAGACTCCTTTGTGAGTGGTTTATGATAAAAACGTACCCAATGTCCATTTACTCAGAAGGAAGATTCGGACCCATCTATGGTGATCAAAGTGAGAGTGTCATTGTTATGCACTTCTTGAATTTCATATGGGCCGAGCCATCTTGTTTGTAATTTACCTGGGAAGTCTTGAAATCTGGAATCGTGGAGGAGTGCCCAGTCTCCTTCCTGAAACGTCCTCTTCTTGATAAGGTTGGCATGCCACTTAGTTTGTTGATGTTGAACGATTGTGGTACGTTGTAGAGCAAGAAACCGAGCTTCATCTAATTCGTTTATCTATTGAAGTCTTTTAGTTTGAGCCTCCATCAAGTCCAGTCCCACTTCTTGAGTTGTTATGAGAGTCTTTATTTCAAATTCGATGGGAAAAATAGGTTCCTTGCCAAATACAAGTTGGTACGGAGAATATCCAATAGTATTTCGCTAATTTGTGTGATAAACCCATAAGGCCTCTGGCAGTCTAGTAGCCCAATCCTGCCGATGTGTCAAAACTATCTTAGTCAGAATTGCTTTAATGACATTATTGGTACTTTTGACCTGCCCGTTTTCCTGTAGGTGATACGAAGAAGTGATTATATGCATGATGTGGTGGTTCCATAAAGTGGTTGTAATATTGTGTCCTACGAACTGCACCCCTTCGTCTCTTGTCACTTCCCTAGGTAAACCATATCGTACAAATATCTCAAAAAGAAAATTAATAATAGTTTCTTCTATAGCTCTTGGCAACTCTACTATTTCAACTCACTTTGTTACATAGTTTGTGGCAACCAGTATGTAGGCTTTCTGGTTTGAAGGTGGATTGAATGGACCAATAAAATCCAATGCCCACCATTTAAAAGGTTCTATTACCAATTGTGGTTGTAGTGACATTTCATCATATGAACCCGGGCGGCCCATCCTTTGGCAGTTATCACAAGCCTGCACATATTTCTTAGCATCATTTAAATTAATGGGCCAATAATAGCCCATTTGTAATACTTTGTGCCCAGTTTTACGGTCTGCGAAGTGTGCATCGCAAGTTTCGTCATGGCAGGCCTTCAGGATGTCAAAAATTTCATCTTCCCAAATGCATCTGAATATATGCATATCAGACCTGTGTGGAAGAGATATCCACCAAAAAATCGAGCGCTGCGTTGGATAATTGGATAATTGGCTTCTTTTCTTTTGTTGTTAAATGCATGGGCAGTTTTCCCACTACGAGATAATTTTCCACATCTGCATACCATGGTGCTTTCACTGCTACAGCAAACAAATGTTCATCAGGAAACTAGTCATCTACTGCTAGCGGATCATTTACCTTAGGAACCCGAGACAGAAAATCTGCGACTGGGTTCTCCTTTCCTGGACAGTCTTTAATGGTGATATCAAACTCCTGCAAAAGTAACAACCAACGAGTTACTCTCTCATTTGTAATTGGTTTATTAGCTAAGTACCTAATGGCATAATGATTAGTATACAAAAATACTTGATAGCCAGTTATTTAATGTCTAAATTTATTTATGGCATATATGACTGCTAAGAATTCCTTTTTTGTTACTGTATAATTTAGTTCAATAGGGGTGAGATTTTTTCTGATATAATAAATAACGTAGGGATTTTTTTCCTCTTCTTGATCGATAACAGCTCCTATCATTGTGTCTGATGCATCTGACGAAATATGAAATGGTAGTTCCCAATTGGGACCATGAAATACTGGTGCAATCGAGAATAATTTCTTTAAATATGTAAAAGAAATGTCACACCTATCAAACCACTTAAATTCAACATTTCCAGTTAAAGCATACAAAGGTGCAGCAATTTGTGAAAAAAAATTATGAACCTACGATAATATCTTGCATATCCGAGGAAGTTACGTACCTCCATCTGAGTACAAGGTGTGGATAGTAAGAGAATTACTTCTATGTTTGTCGGATCTACTTGTATTCCAGTTGCAGAAATGTAGTGTCCTAGGATTACGCCTTCCTTCATCATCATGCGACACTTTTCATTACTCAAATAACGTGGTGTCCATACATCGTTCCAACACTTTTTCCAATGTTTACAGTGCTTGTTGAAAATCGTCCCCATATGGGGTGAAGTCATCCATATAAAATTCAAGTCCTTCGTTTATCAGATCAACGAAAATGTTGAGTATGGCTCTATGAAATGTAGTTGGGGCATTACACAAGCCGAAGGGTAATACTTTGTAAGCAAACATACCCCATGGGTAGGTGAAAGTGGTTTTGTCCTGGTCTTTAGTGGAAATTTGGATCTGATTATAGCCGATGAAGCTGTCAAGGAAGGAAAAGAATCATTTCCTTGTCAATGTATCAAGGACTTAATCGATAAACGGAAGAGGGAAGTGGTCCTTCTGTGTGGCATTGTTTAATTCGTTGTAATCCACACAGATTGGCCACTTGCCATTTTTCTTAGGGACAACCACCAGCGGAGAGACCCATTTACTATCTGAAATAGGATAAATAAAATTCACATCTAGCAACTTCTGTAATTCTTCCTTCACGATATCTTTAAGGTGGGGGTTCAATCTTCGTTGAGGTTTCCTGAAGGGACAAGCATATTTTTCGGTGTAAATATGATGCGTACACAGTTTGGGATCTATTCCCTTCATGTCTGGATAATCCCAAGCAAAATCCCCTTTGTATTTTTGTAAAATTTTAGTGAGCTTCTACTGTTGGTCATTGTTCAGATTGTCATTGATGTTCAAAATTTTTCCTGGTTCAATCTCAATAGGTCTGTTATTATGAACAGCAGTCGTGGGTATGTGATGGTCACCATTATCCTTTAAAGGATATTCCTAGGCCTCATTGTTAAGAATTTCTCTTAACATTTAGAATTTTTCATTTTCCGCAATAGTTGGTTAATCAATAAAATTCTTAATTATTTCATCTTCAGTCTTTTTTAATTCAAGCGCTTCTACTACTGTGAGTGGTGAACGAATATTTTCTTCCAGGTATGCGAGCGGATGTTTATGAACTTTTACAATGGGAAGACTTGGTTTGGTAGGGGGATATAGAACAAGGTTTTTTACAGCATCCCCCTTAGCAATGTTCATGTTTCTTGTACGACAGCCTATGTAAGCGTCGGCTGTCGCCAACCATGGTGGACCTAGAATCAAGGGATGTCCATCCAGTTGGCTTTTCGGATTGATGACTAGAAAATCTATTGGGTATTCCCATGAGTCAACGGAAACCATGATATCCTGTAAATTTCCTTCTGGTTTAACAACTGATCGGTCATCAACTTCCATCAAGGTGGTGGTTGGTTCTAAAGCGGTGATACCAAGTGTTTCACAGGTTTCCGCAGTCAAAATATTAATGGTTGTGCCCAACTCGACTAATGTGTTGAGAAAAGAGTGGCCATATATTTTATCGGTGTTTCCCTGCCCAATAGTAAATCAAACAGGTTCCTACGACATGGACAATTGGTGAAGTTTTTGTTTTCCTCACAGGTTTTTTTGTGCACATTTATTTAATTGTCTTAGCATAGATAGAGATATATTGAATGGCTTGGAGGAGAGTAATTTTAATACAAATATTTTTAAGTTCCCCTAAAAGATCAAAATCTCGATAAACAATTGCTTTAGGTATCACTAATCTTTTAGGGAACGGAGGAAAGGTATTGATAAGTTTTCCAGAATCTTCTTGTTTAATTGTGTCTTCTCCCTGTTTTACTTTTGTGTTGATCACAATTGATGGATTGATTACAGTTGGGGGTTCTAATTTTTCTTGTTGCAGATTTGCAATTTTCCCCGGGTTAAGAACGCGCCCAGATATCAGTCTAAGTTCACTGCATTCTTTTTGTTCGTTTTTGAGGTCTGAATTTTCGACGATCTGTGTCATCTACACCGGTCTATTATTGGGATTCAGCTTCGGTTGAGTTGGCAGTTGAGGATGTATCAGAGGCTGAGAATTTTGTGGTAACGGATATGGAGCTGGTAATGTCGGTTGAGTTTGAGGACTCGTTCCCATAGGTGAATTGTTTTTTCCCAAAGGTCATTGCCATTTTTGGGACCACTTTGGATTTTGTGAAGTAGAGGAAGACCACTAGGATGAGTATGGATTGTTCTGCCAAAATGAAGGAGAGACAGAAGAATTTGGCCAACTGCTTCCTGGAAAGGATTAAGTTGGCCAAGGGGGCATGGAAAATGGTTGGGATGGATAGGCAGAAAAGTTGGTTGGGTTTGATATGTTGTTCTAGAGTTTTGTTGTTGATTAAATTGCGAAGAAGGAAATAACTAAGATGGGTCTTGTGACATACCTGAAGATCGGGCTTGCCACTGTTGATGTTGATTCATTAAATATATTGGTTTTATTTCTACTTCCTCTTATTTGAAGACTGCTTTCAACCCTGGAAGTGATGGGAATTGTTCAGTTGCGTGGTCTTTAGTGCAGATGGTGCACGTTTGAACCATGTCCAACAGGCATTCTTACTGGTTGTGCTTCTTTCGACAACGTGGGAAAAATACGGCCAAGTTCTATTCTTCTAATACTTGCTTTTTCTTGGCCTTGAGGAAATCTAATTGTGTAGTGAGGGTACCCAAGATATCAGTCTTGAAATCTTCCAAGAGATTGTCGATTTATGTTTGTGTTACACTGCCACCTAAAGTTTTATTATTCCTGGTAGCCGAATCCCATCCTACTGGCCTAATGTGCGTGCTACCTCTAGAGAACCTGACACATAATGAAATAATATCATCATAATTTTCCTAATAGATATCTCATTTCCCCATTATATTTAATATTTCTATCCATTCATCTTTCATTCCTTTTTATCATAGTTACTTTTAAGACATCTTTAGACAATGCAGCAAAAGGGGACCTTTGTAGATTGTATTGAAAGCATTCAACATATTCTTCTAATGTTTCATTATCTTTTGTTGTCATGTTGAAGATTTCCTCTTTTAATTATATAATCCTGCAGTAGTCTTGATATTTAGAAAGAAAATAGTTTTTCATTTGATCCCAGCAATTAATAGTCCCTCCACCGAGCCCCATAAACCAGCGCAAAGTTGCTCCCTTTAATGTAGAGGAAAAAAGTTTTAGTTTCTAAGGGTCAATGGTATAATCATATCCCCTACACAAAACATCAAATTCAAACAAGAAAGCATTTTGATCTTCCGAAGTTAATCCATGGAAAGTGGGGATGTTTTGCAATAGAATAGCTTTCATAGGGGCATTAGCGACTGGGTCAAAAATAGGGTACTCCAATGTTGATGTTTGTCCCTGGGGTTTATTGTGCACCATCTGGTCAAATATGTGCCAATAACCTTCAGGGATTTTCTGGTCTGGGAGATTAATTCGGACCAGAATAGAAGTCAGTTTTGGAAAAGGTCTTACAGTACTACCACGATCTGGGATGTTGGGTGTTTCTTCTTCAACCAAGATTTTAGGAGATCCAGGTTCTGGAGATTGTAAGTTTGCTTCTATAGCACCACTGGTTTCTCCCTCTCCTTCTTGTAAGTTTCAATCATTTCCCTCTTGTGAAGGGTCAGGATTCAAATGTTTTGTGACCTGAAAGCTCTATTCTAACCCTTTTGTTTCACTATGGATCTCAGCGTAAGTTAGAGATGGTGAGTCTGCTGCCTGAGGGATTATAGTAGGACTTTTTTCAGAAATGGTCTTGGGTCCTACGAATGCCTGATATTTAGCTTTTCTTATGATTTCGTCTATGGAATTTGTTCTTCCAACGGTCACCGGTCCCTTGGGTTTCGTGGATTTGGATGGGGGGTTCAAATTTGTTTCTATCTTTTTCTTTCTAGTCATTCATAAAAAAAAAAAACACCTATTCCCATTTAATCTCTATGTTTTTTCTGAAAAGCGAGATAATGGGCAAGTGTTTTACTTGCTGGCACGCAGGTTCTTACCTTTCATTTCAATACCCAATTATTCTACAGCAAAAGAAAAAAAAACATCACTTGTAAACACTCTCCCCGATAACGACACCAAAATGTTGGTGCATTAAGATGAATATTTAAAATCGATCCTAATACCTACATTAATTATCAACCCAAGGTAAGTCTATTTATTTCAAGAGTGTTCAGCAAAGTTTATGCAAGTGAAATCATAGGTTAACAAATCGAAATCATTGCAAGAAGTAAATTCTAATTCTTGAAGTTCAATCAAGACAATTCTGAAACAGATCATCAAACAAATTTAATCAATCAAATTAACTTAATTCTAATTTATTCGGTCGAGACAACAAACTGAAATGCAAGGATTAAAGAATTCACACTTAACCAGAATCACTAATCAACATCTATAGCAATATATTTAATTAGATAGGGAATACTACAGCAACTGAACAATAAGTAACTTATTCATGCTCTACAATTTAAATTCTCAATGACTGATCAACCAAATAATATCACTCAGAATGAACAACAATCGAAATATTTAAATAACTCTCGTAAACGAAAGAGTAGAATTCATACAAAAAGTAAAATCGATTAAGACTTAAATCAATGGAAGCGCAAACCACTCAATTTTGATGAGAATTAAATCAATTATAATTCTATGAAACACAGAAATGATTAATTGCAGAAAAGGAAAATAAGAATATAACACAGGAAAGCAGTAGAGCTGCTAGTAACTGGGCCTAGAGCCTCCAGAAGTCTCTGCCAGAAGATATTCAGAACATGATTACAAAGGAACCTCTATCTCTTTCATTAAATTCAATAGTCAAGATACAACATCACTGAGAGGAAAAAATCTGTTCTGAAGGAATGTAAATAATACACAATTACTGCATACAAGTAAAAATCATCTCGTTCTATTTCACCTAATAGTCTTTTATATCCTATGGAAAAACAAAACGAATAGTAGCGAATTGATCCAAATTTATGCAGGAACACAAAAGAATACACATATAACCATAAATATAAAAATTCAGTGGAAATAACACTTCATTTCATTAATATCAAAGAACTAAAATATGTTTACAGATAGAATGGAAATAAACTAGCTATGGCATTGGTAGCTTATCTCTGTGAATATATGTGGTGGACACAGCCTCTAAACTATGTGTTATAATGAGGCTCGAAGGCCTATATATTATTGAGAAACAATGGAAAACCGTAAACATCCAAAAACCTAACCCTAGGAGATGAAACACCAGAATATGGGCCATGTTGGGTGTAAATTGGTACATCAATTTCCCGGGGTCGTAACTTTGGCATACTATCTTTGTTTGACGCAAAATGATACATCGTTAGAAATATATATATGAGCACTACAACTAATGACTGCAAATATTAATTCTGAAACTAAATTATAATCGTCGTAGAAGTGATGCCCAAAAAATGTTGTTTAGGGCCTCAAAATGGCTCTGAAAGTTCAAGACCCGAAAAACTGCTAAATATAGTAAACTGTGTTATTATTAAGGAAACTGAAAAATTGAAAGAAACAATGGTGGGGCCCCAAGTGGAATAGCCAGGTGGCCACCAATATCCACCTGGATCACGAATCCTTAGGATCATGAGATCCTGAGGATTTCACAGTTGTCCAACAGATTGCATTATAAAATAGGCGTAATCCTCCTCATCTTTCGTTGGTTCGTTTGAACAAAACATGATATTTTCCCTTTCTTGGCCGATGTTGTTCAGTCGTTTGAACAACAGTTATTTGGTTCAGATTTCTTGCACATAAAAACAGAGAAAGTTAGCTTTTATGCCAGTAATCACATAGTTTGTTGATAATTAGTTTTACCTTTGTTTACAATTAATTCTTCTAGATTTATTTCCAAAGAGAAGGTAAACACATGAAATTTAGTAATAAATCGAGCTAATTATGAGGGTAAAAAGTACCTTTTTCCTGGCCCAACACCAACCACATAGGTTGGAACTTTCTGGTCATATAAGATAAACAGGTCTCCTTTCGAGAAGACACAAGGCTTTAAATTTTTGTCGTATTGTGCCTTAACATATCTTTTATGAGCTTCATTAGCTAAAGCATCATCGGTCAAACTTTCATCCAAACGATTCAAATGTAACAAACGCTCCTCCTCTACGGAAGTGGCAAGAAGAAGTTTGACACCTGGTTTTAACGATGGAATTTTACATTTGATGGGGAGGATCACTTCCATACCATAGACTAACCAAATGGTGTCAGTCTAGTAGTAGTCCTCACTGAGGTTCGGTATGCCCACAGGACAGCTTAAAGAAGCAAGTTTCAATCCGATTTGTGGACCCCTACCATATGTTGAAGCATAGTCTTAAGAAATTTTTTAACAGCCTCAACTTGCCCATTAGACTAAGGATAGTAGGGACTAGAATTTTCATGGTAAATTCCCAGCTTAGCAGCTAGTTCAGTCATCATATGATTATGGAAATGCCTTCTGTGATCCATAACTATTTCTTGTGAAACACCAAACCTATAAATAACATGATTGAAGAACCAATATGCAATTTTTTCACTAGTGTTGATATATGTAGGCATCGCCTCATCCCATTTAGTAAAAGAGTCTACAGCGAAAATGATATAACCATGCCCCCCGGCTGAGTGAGGGTTACATGTCATGAAGATGATACCCCATTTTGCAAAGTGACCAACAACAATAACTTGATGCAATGGAGCGAGCAGAGCATGGATCTTACGATCATAGATATGGCACGCATGACACTTTTGGATGGTGAGAATACAGTCACGAAAGATATTAGGAAAAAATTAACCAGTGTGTAAGATCTTCTATGTTGTAGCGTAGCCATACAGATGTCCACTGCATGCCCCTGAATTCCATTCATTAAGGACTTTATCTACCTCCTCAAGGGTGAGGCACCTTTGTAAAATTGTTTCAATATGGCGACGGTAAATGGAGTCGCCAATAATAATGAAATTTCGGGATTGGTATCGAATACGTCGTTGCTCGGAGCGAGAGTTACTAGACTCGAAATTTTGGGTCAGGAGATAGCTCAGAAAATATCCATACCATGGGTTAGATGATGAAATTAGAAAAAAGGACTCGTCAGGGGATAGAATCTTTAGATGTAGATTCAAAATCATGGGAAGGAAGGTTGCACATGATTTCGAAAAAAACTATGGATTTCTTCAACTTGGACCTGATGAAATCCAGGTCAAACTCTTGCATATTAAAAATCCACTTAAAGTATTTGTCCCACATTAATTGATGTGACATAATATATGTCATAGGGTTGCAATCTGAAACAACCGTAGTTTTCCAAAGCAAGATATAATAGTGAAACCTTTGGACGGCTTGAACGGCTGCCAAATACAACTTTTCTACGAGGGTATACCCAATTTCAGTATTGTTGAGGTTCCAACTCAAATAGTAAATGGTATGTTCAACCCCTATATCATCTGCTTCTACCAATACCATTTCTATAGTAGAAATGATAGCAGTGAGATACAGAAAATAGTTGCGCTGATATTTAGGGGCGTATAAAAGAGATGTCTGAACGAGTACATCTTTCAGGTCATAAAAAAATTTCTAAGAAAAATCGTCCCAATGGAAGGGGACCCATTTTTTCAGCAAACGAGTGAATCCTTTGGTCAACTCAGCGTAATTAGGGATGAACCTCTGTAGGAATTTAGATTTCCCTTGGAGTCTTTGTAACTGAACGAGAGAAGAAGGTGTGGGAAAATCGATGATCACTTATACTTTCAGATGATCAATATGAATTCCTTGCTTTGAAATGGAAAAACCCGGAAATCGATTAGAACCAACACGGAACACACATTTGTGTGGGTTAAGTCGAATGTTATAGTGTCTACAACAGAGGAAAATAGCCCTAAGTTGCATTGGGTGATCAGTTCGATGTTTAGAATGATCATGGAGATCATCCAAATAGGGTTGCATGATGTGTTTAATGTCATGAAAAGAGTAATCCATAGCATGTTGAAACGTGGCCCCAAATTTCTTTAAAACAAATGGGATCTTCTGATAGGAAAAAGTACCCCAGGGACAAATAAATGAAGTCTTAGGTTGGTCCGCCGGGAGAATATTGATTTGATTATAGCCTGAGAATCCATCCATAAACGAATAAATATCAAAGCCAATGCATTCATCAACAATATGGTTAATAAATGGGGTCAGATACTTTTCCTTTGGACAAGCACGATTAACATCATGATAATCAACACATACTCATATCATGCCTTGTTTCTTCATGACAAGGACAATGTTCGACACCCAATCAGTTAAAGGAATGGGGTATATGAAACTAGCCCGAAGAAGCTTTTCAACTTCAGCCTTAATCCCGACATCCTTCTTAGGATTGACTAGATGGAGGCGCTGTCAGACAGGTTTAGCATCAGGATACATCTTAATCTCGTTCACTACTATATTTGAGTCGATACCTGGAATTTCCTCATAAGTCTAGGAAAAGATGTCTCGAAACTCATGCAATAGATCTCTATAGATCTTGATCCCATATGGAGAAAAAGATGCTCCAATGTATATATTTTAGACAATACATGGTTTAATAAAGATATTGAGAGGTATTGTTTCTTTGATATTCGAAAGGTTCTTTTCAAAATTGGTCGCATGAATGGAAACAGAATTCGTAAAAGGTTTGAAAAAATTAGGAAAGTATACATCACTGATATTATCCTCAACGAATCTTGTAAGGAATAATGATGGTAATGTTCATCCCACGGCTCGTCATTCGGCATCATGATCTCCATGATGCTCTCATTAGTAGATAATACGTGAGAAAAGGATCAAAATATGTTCCATAATTGAGTGATCTATCTACCCAATTAATTGAAGAGAAGGTGTAAGGCGCACAAGCCAAATAGATGGCTTTGTAATCTAGCTCAACAGGGCTAAGCAGCATTTGATCACCAAAACTTTGGATATAAATTTCATCAGGTAAAATAAATGTATCAGCAAGGATAGTAGAGGATGATATCATGTTGATATAAGTAGCCAAATATGAGTTTTCAGGAAGGAGAGGAAGAGGTATGATTTGGGTTCCTTTAGCTACCAAAATTATCCAAGATATTTTACTTTTGTTTTGTTAATATATTTTCATTTAAAAGAGCATAAAAGAAACACATGTGCATTCTTAAACAAGAGGAAAAATAATTAAGATCAACAAATCAAGAACATGGCACATTTGATAACGAAGTTCACCCATGTGGGCTTCGTCTTCGGGCCCAGTGTCAAAATAGTGACGGTCGCTTTATTAGTTGTTACTAATGATGATGATGCACATAGAATGTTTCTTTTTCATAACAAGGAAAATTCCCTCAACAAGAGTGGCTTGTCTGTCCATGAGACGTTATCCCTATAGGAACTCTAACTTAAAACAGGCTTTCCTTCAACATGACAAGCTAATACAATCTCACAATAATGTGGCAACAAGCATCCCTCAACATAGTGTCAAACAGGGATCACAAGAATAATACATCATCTCATTAATAACAAAATGAAACATAAAATGACTGCATCATGCACCTCCACTTCCAAATATGGAAAAAAAATGAAAGGCTCAGTTGTTGAAACTAAATGCACTGCTGAATTTCTGGCGACAAGTAGTATAAAATCGACTGTCAACTCGTCAAATTATGACACCGTCAAAATTTGGGCCTTTGATAATCTTTTAGATTCCTCAATATTCTTCAAAGATTCCTCACTGTGGGGCTCCTGCAATTTTGTTGCTCAAATGGAGAATATGACTTCACCATCGTGCTCCCTGCGAAATTCTGTGAAAAAAGGACTATAAATTTGATAGCATTCTGACAACGTGAAATTTTACATTCGAGGGAAAATTCTCCTAGTTCAGGGTTCCGCACCCTCTTTTCCTAGGCAAGGTTTTGCCTCAGCCTTCATGCATGGTTTTGTTGTGGCACCTCCGAACTTGGCCTCCGCTCCTCCTCGTTTCCCCTGTTCAAATGGTGCAATGGTGTTTATATAAACATTTCTGGGCGAATTTACCAAGGCATAGTCGTTGCCGCAATGGTTAATGGAGGTAAGTGGTTGGAGGTGGTTCAGGGGTCAAACCCCCACGAAACCACTACGATACATTTATGGCGCACTTTTTATATTTTTTTAATAAACCGTGGCATTAATTTTAAAATCTCGTTGTTACGTTGATTTGTGATTGGTGGAGGTGCTACATATTTTGGTGTGGTTCTATCGATCGTTGGCAGTAACATCATTGCATATTGTTTGGTGGTATGTGTAATTGGTGGAGGTTCCAGGGAGGCAGGCCGGTCGGGTGAGTTCAAGCCTTGCCACCTCCGCTTATCTCTTAGCACATGTCTTCAAAAGGAGGGGTGTGGGTCGGGTCTGCAGGTGGGAGGCCTGGCCAACACCAATAATAGTGTTATTTGTTTGTTTTGAATAATTTCGTGGGGTGTGGAGGAGGTCACGACCTGCCACCCAATTTTTTTTACTTTTAATACATTAAAATATTGACCATTGCAACGAGGGTGACGGGGATTATGGCCTTCCCCCCTAGTTTTTAATATATATTTTTTTTGTTTTTTTTAAACAAACCAATCATTTTTTAATTTTCCCAAAATAAGGGTCATTGGGAAAATTAAGTAGGCAACAATTGCACCCGCTTTCGAGAGCCAGATTCCATGTCTCAAACTCAGTCAATTTGTAGGACCATTAATTTTGGTCCACATGCCCACTTTGACCAAAAATTTGACCAGCCATATCTCCTTCATACAAACTCGGATTGGAGTATCATTCACACCATTGGAATTAGGGCGATGAGCACTTCGATCTATTCCTAGTTCGAGAGAAATCTAATCATTTTGAATTTTGACCTATTTTGAGTCCTCTTGGACATCTAAGTGTCTATGGATCCACCTAGATTATTTTTCCCCACTGAGATATTTTAGTCCACCAAAATCACGAACATAATCTGCAATTGTTGTGTACATTGTCTGCACCACAAGTGTCTTGACATGTCACTCTTCCTTCTTCTTCACCTTGGTTCTTCAGAGCCATAAGCAATGAACCGACACCTTCATCCTCTACAAACCTGTAGTACAATATTTTCAAATTACATGACCAACTGTGACCTGAGCATCTCATACTTTCCACAATTTTAGAACACATACTCGGTGGTCAAGTTTACATCAAAATGGAAACAATACCCCAACTATCAATACAAGGCCAAAACATCATTTTTTCTTTGATAAGTGATGGAAAACACATCATCACTTTTACATTTTAAGTTTCAACACATGATTTACAAAATATGGCCATGACAAGATGCCAATTCTAAAAAACCGATCTTTTACTTAATAAATAATACCAACATGAATGTGGTGGATTCGTTTGTTGAACAACTTTTTCAATTTGTTTTTGCACTGGTGCTTTGTCCTTAAGACATTGATCTGGATGGAGCCTCCAACACTTATCTCTTTGATGACCACCTCTTTCGCAATGACTTCAACAGTTCCTCTTCCTCCGGACCTACTTAACATGCTTGTTTCCCTGTTGTGGAGAATGTCTTTCACACTTCAACCTCTTTCGTATTGCCATTATCTTCCAACACTAAAAAACACATGGTTATGTAAACCAAAAAAACTACATGTTTTTCGATGCCATGATTTATGTTCATTATTAGCAACATGTTTGTAATCAAAATGAAAATTATAATATCGATACTTTTTATACCTATCTTGGTTTTCTCTAGTGAAATTATTGTGATGAGAGCTTGCCTCGGCTCTTCCACTAGAATATGCATTGTCATGGGATGATGGTGATGTGTTCCCATCATTCTCTTTCCTTGACGGTTTTAACAATGTTTGGTTGTCTCTAGTGCTATTATAGCGATGAGAGCTTGCCTCAACTCTTCCTCTGCAATGTGTGTTGCCATGGGATGATGGTGACGTGTTCCCATCATTCTCTTTCCTTGACGGTTCCAACCATGTCTTGGAAGCTTCTGACACCTTTGAGCATTCTCCTTCAGTGTATCCCAAACCTTCGAATTGAGGTATTTTCACAACCTCCAATGGTTGAGTCATGCCTTGGCCATTAACACCAAGTCCTCCTCATTTATACCCCATATTTGTAAGGATTCTCATGACAGTTCCTATAATGGGTACCTCCACATATCCAACAGAAATAACATCATGTGAAGATGAAACTAAAGAACGATCAACATTGTTTACCTCAATTGTCGATTCAGAAACAAGTGATGATGGCTTCTCTAAGCCTTCATTGTGCTTCAACTCCTCTAATTCCTCTCCCATGGCCCGTAGTCAAAGTTGTAGTCTCTACTTCTCCTCTTTCTCTTCTTGTATAAGTCTCTTCAATTCAACATTATCTGCTTGAAGGCTCTGGTTTATCTCCTCATGATGAGAAGACGATGAAGAGGAAGAATGATCACCAGAAGATGTGGATGGAGCATCATGCTCTGCTCCTTTCTCCTGTTTCTCATAAGCTTCATACATTATGTCCACCATGTGTGTCATCCTGAGGATGTTCTCGTACATATATTTCTCATCCTCCATTGTTGCACATTCAATTGGTGTTCACACTCACAATTCACATTAGCAAGAAGACTACTCTGATACCTAACTTGATTTGGGTTCCTTCAGTTTTTAGAATTATCCAAGATATTTTACTTATGTGATGTTAATATAATTGCATTTAAAATAGCATAAAATAACCACATGTGCATGCTTAAACACGAGGAAACATAATGGCGATCAGCAAATCAAGAATACGACACATTTGATAACGGAGTTCACCCACTGTGGGCTATGTCTTTGGGCCCGGTGTCCAGTGTCAATATAGTGGCGACTGCTTCATTAATTACTGCTAATGATGATGTTTATTTATCATAACAAGGACAATTCCCTCAAAAATAGTGTTTTGTCTCTCCACGAGACGTTCTCCCTACAGGAACTCTCACTCAAAAATGGTTTTCCTTCAACACGACAAGCTAATACAATCTCATAATAATGTGGCAACAAGCATCCCTTAACATAGTGTCAAATAGGGATCTCAAAAATAATACATAATCTCAGAAATAATAAAAGGAAACATAACATGACTGCATCATGTACCTCCACTTCCAAATATGGGTGAAAAATGAAAGGCTGAGATGTTGAAACTAACTTCACCACTGAATTTTTGGCAACGAGTAGTGTAAAATCGACTATCAACTCGTCTAATTCTGACACCGTCAAAATCTGGGCCTTCTGGAATATTTTATATTCCTTAATATTATTCAAATATTCCTTGCTACGAGGCTCTTGCAATTATGTTTCTCAGATGGCGAATATGACTTCACCGTCATGCTCCCTACAAAATTCAGTGAAAAAATGACTATAAATTTGATAGCATTCTGACAACGTGGAATTTTATCTCCCAGGGAAAATGCTCCAAGTTCAGGGTTCCACACCCTCTTTTCCTAGGCAAGGTTCCACCTCGGCCTTCATGCATGGTTCCGTTATGGCACCTACGAAACTTGGCCTCCACTCCTCGCTACCCCCAGTTGAATGGAACAATGGAGTTTATATAAACATTTCTGGGTGATGCTACCAAGGCATAGTCAATGGCACAATGGTTAATGGAGATAAGTGGTTCGAGGTGGTTTTGGGGTTGAACCCCCGCTACACCGATGTGATATATATATGGAAAATTTGTTATATTTTTTAAAAACACTGTGACTCTAATTTTAAAATCTTTTTGTTACGTTGATTTGAGATTGGTGGAGGCGTTACATATTTTGGTGCGGTTTTGTTAATCGTTGGTAGTAACACCATTTCATACTGTTTGGTGGTGTGTAATTGGTGGAGGTGTCTGGGAGGCAATTCGATAGCACTGGCCGGGTGGGTTCAAGCCCCGCCACCTCCGTTCATCTCTCGACACATGTCACCGGAAGGAGGGTTGTGGTCGGGTCCATCGGTGGGCAGCTCGCTCAACACCAATAAGTGTTATTTGTTTGTTTTGAATAACATCGTGGGGTGTGGTGGGGGTCATGACCCGCCACCCAAATTTTTTATTTTTAATACATTAAAATGTTGACCATTGCGACGAGGGTGGTAGGGGTTATGGCCTACCCTCCTAATTTTTAATATATTTTTTTGTTTTGTTTAAACAAATCGGTTGTTTTTTAATTTTCCCAAAATAAGGTTCTTTGAGAAAATTAAGTAGTCAACAATTTCATCCTCTTTCGAGAGCCATATTCCATGCCCTGGACTCGGTCAATTTGTTGGACCATTAATCATGGCCTACATGCCCACTTTGACCAAAAATTTGACCATCCCTATCTCCTTCATACGAACTCGGATTGGAGTTTCATTCGCATTGTTGGAATCAGGACGACGAGCATTTTGATCTGGTCCTAGTTCGAGAGAAATCTGACCACTTTTAATTTCGACCTATTCTGAGTCCTCCTGGACTTCTAAGTGTCTTTGGAGCCACCTGGATCAAGGACCGAAAGGGTTCCCATAAGTGCATAATCCTTCAACAATCCAACTTCAACATGTTGATAAGAGTGTAGAGTTTCCGCTACAAGAGGGACACTTCCAGTAACGTGAGAATCAGAGGCAAAAAAGGTGAGTTGGTCTATGGCTACAATCCGGCCCCTATGAGGAAAGGTGATCATAAGGAATTAATCTGAAACGACGAAATCCATGTACATCCCAGTAGAAAATTAGAATCGAGAGGTCCTTCAATAACTTCAACTTCTATGGAGAATTTTTTCCCTATAATTCTACTTGAAGGGAATTTAGAATCCCACAAGGTTTGTATGTTCTTCCATCAAAGGCTTTCAATGTGGTGGTTGATTGACTCAGTTGAGGCAAACTAATCGCCTTCTAGCAAGACATGGACATAATGTAGGTCAAGTCTCCCTCGTCCACAATAGAGCAATGGATGTTCTTATCATAGACAATGACCTAGATTATAAAATCTAATTGAGCCAGAAATCGATGGGTATAGTTTTCATGAGAGAAAACCACTAGCTTGGAATCTGATGGATCCACACACTCGATAGATGACAACAAGTTCTTCTTTTAGGCAGGGCGGTTTTGAAATACCTAAAGAGTTGACATAGTCGATGGAGACTGAGCCAAGTCTTCAACTATGTTATAGTTTTGAGTAGCTCTTGAGCGAGGGTTGAAAGCGGACTTATGAATAATTCTCTTCGGAGGCTTAATAGTCAATTCCGTGGGAATCGGAGGTGTAGCAGGATCATATGAACGTGATGTTGAACTGGTAGGTTGATCAGTATCCTGACCGTTTGATGGATTCACATTACCATAGTCCTTGTTCTGAGTCGCCACCATAACATCATATTTCATTTTCTAGGAGGAAATCATCAAAATCGTGTTCGAGGAAGAAGGGTCCCAGGAAACCATATGAGTCTCCTGATTGGGAAACATTTCGGTAAACATAGCGGGAGAAGTCGAATATTTAAGAAACGGATTCACTTTAGTGCGCTGCGGAAAATCACATGTAAAGTGATCCTTGAAAATCAAGCATGGGTATCGAGGCTTTCAATTCTCATCGAAGTATTGATTTGGTTTTTTATCCTGCGGTGAGGGGTCATTCTTTTTATTACCTTTTCCTTTCTTATTTCTTCTAGGTTTCTGTTAATATTTGCCTTTATCAAATGAAATGAAATTTATCTAGGAAGCAGAAGTCACAGGAGGATAGGATTGAGGGTTTTGAGCAGATTCGGTAAAAGAAACACCATATGGTTTACTCTCCAACTGCAAACTGGCTGAACCAATCACGCCATCGGTAGCATGATATTTTTTACTACGTGGAGGAGGAATAATATTCGAAGGTATCGGATCATTTGGTATCTTATCATAAAGCGTGTCTGATTGGGTATAAACAAGGTCCAAATATTGTGCACGAAAAATAAGTTTATGTTCGGTCAGAACTCCACCTTTAGCCACATCTTTTGTTATAGGCGATAATAGAGATTTGGAGAACCATTCCGCTAACCATTGATCAGGAACATAAGTCTTGACCAACCAGATGTGGCACCTCCGCTCATGAATGTGATATGAGATGTGAGATTAATATGATTGTTTTAAGTTGGTCAATAGTTCCATTCTAGTTTCATATCTGATGGGAAAATGGAAATGTGTGAGGAATGTGATGGCTAAAGAGTTGAAATCATGAAACGAAGCTCTAGGTAACTCAATATACCATTTAGTTGCGGTACTTGTAAGCATTCGCTGGAAAAGATGAATTTGAATGGAATCATCATTAAGGGAGTTCGAGGAACATCGTAGATGATATGTCATAATGTGTGTCAACGGGTCTTCTCTTGGATTCCCATTGAAGTTTTGGATATCACAAGGAAACTTGGTGAGAATAATCGGTCACCATGGAAAATGAGCAATGGGGTCATTAGTAAGCCGAGTTAATTCTGAAAATTAGAGAGTAGCCACAAAAGGAAACTTTTGCTTAAATTCCGGAGGAGGATGACCTGCATATGAAGGAATAGCTTGAGAAATAGGCACTAGCATTCCTAGATAAGTAGGGTTATGATAATAAGGAACCTGGGTACCAGCATAAGGAGGATTCTTATAACCAGTATACAAGTGACATTGTTTTCCAGCCCCAGGATGACCATAAAGTTGATGGAATGGTTGTGTTTTGATTTGTTGGCCTTGAAAATGAACTTGAGGGATACCTTGATACAATCCTTTTTTTCCCGAAGGGAGTTTTCATTTTCCCATGGTAAGGTGGGTTCGATTGGTACTGTGCCATATTATGAACATTTTTTCCTATCAAAATTTGAGGAGTACCTTGTCCAAGCAGTTGGGAATGTAAGGTACCTTGTACTGGCTCGGAAAGTGCAACCTTGGAAGTACCATATACCAATGGAAAAGGTTGTGATGCAACGCAGCTTGTAAAGTTTGGCTCACATGTATTTGAGCTTGTTTTGGTATAGATAGAAGGATAGTAATTTCAGACGAAGATGTTGTAGGTTGAGGATTCAACAATCTGTCAAAATTAACCAGGTTGAAAGGGTAAAGTAGGTTTCCAAACACTGGCAGCCATTCTAGGATAAGGACTATAATAAGGTTGATTACCAATTTGAGGTATACCAACAACAGGTTCCCCCCTTCCAAAGGATGGGATGATGGAGGCAACTTCAATCCATATGGAGGGTACCCAACATAAGGAGAGTTAGGTTGTTGAAAGTAACCTTGCCCCTAACATAAGGGTCAAACTTCTGCTCAATCGTAGGTGTAGGTGGAGGAGGAGGAGCAGACTGTGTGAAATTCGTAAGAGAAGTACCAGATGTTATTCCTGAATTAGATGACATGGGAGAGGTCGAAGGACTAGAAGTCACACCAAAAAAGGTACTAGATAAAGACTTATAACCAGGTGGGAGGGGCGAGCCACCATACAGATGTATTTCTGGTGATGTTTTAAAAATAGAGAAGGAAGTGGCATTCGATGTCTCAACGATATTGGTGGACACGGGCTGAGAGGTAGGATCAGTTACAGTCATGGTTAACAATCACAATGAAGATTGTCGCGAGAGATCCGCGAGTAAGTCCAAAGAATCAAGAAAAGGAGTTTGTGTTATATTCTGAAGAGGGGGAAGAGGATAAGTTTGGTAAAATGGAGTCCCTCCCAATGAACAGGAGTAGAAAGACAAGGCTCTTCTTGTTGGATCTCTTCAATACTCACAAGTTCGTATGGAAGAGGTTCACCGTTGAGTCCAAGATATATGGTTTTTTTCTGAGACAAAGGAAGAGAATAGTAAGGTCCTGAAGTAACAAGTAAAGATGGTTGAGGCTCCTCAAGTTCGACAACCTCAGGAATCAAAGTGTCTGACTCAAGAAAGTCAAGTTCAATAACCTCAAGAAACAAGGTTTCAGGGACTTATGTTTCGATTGTGTCATTTTCACCGTCAAGAGTATATGTAATCTCGGAGTTGAAACTCAAAGGGATAGATGATTCTAGTAGATTAATATCAAGAGGAGGGCTAGAAGTAGTTCTCGAAGTTCCAGACTCAGTATTTTTTTTCTTCTTATGCTTCTGACAATGACCAGGAGTAGCCTTTGGTGGAAGAGGAGGCTTATTTTTCATTCTACGTGAACGACGGGGAGGGCGATTTTGTTCTTCCACGTTGAATAATAAATTTTATTAACACAAAATATATAAATAAAAAGTAGGGTAATCGATGCATAAATTATTACCAAGCAATCGTGAACTGCAATATACACCTTGGCGATGGCAAGGAATTAACGTACAGCAGCCAATATCCCTGAATTTCATGTTCGGTGTATCACGGTATACAAGGCGGCAAACTTGGTTACCTATGGATGGATAGCAACCTATAGGGGACTCCCAAAATATACTCGATGGTACGTGGAAGTGCAGTCCGTAGTAGTATTGTCTAATGTGTAACCGTTCAATGAGAGTGTTCCTTTATACTGATCATGCATGGAGCGCCATTCGATATAACCGAATTTACGTGGAGAACGATCATATACACTTACGTACATGGAACAGGATATCACCTGCAGGATGCAACGCTGGAAAACAACGACAGCTCCTACGTTTAACGACGTCGGAACACATCTCTAGCCTAGACCTCTAATTCCTTGCGTTAATGTTACAAATGCTCCTTAGGTTAATTCAATAGATTTTACTATTTATCTTTGATTAAGTTTCAGTTTTGGGCTCAACGCGAATGTCACCTAAATGTCCTAAAATGAAAATCTAGCATGAGAAAATGGAAATCTTTCTCTTTCAATGAAAATCTAGCTAAGGAAGGGAAGAAAAAATGAGTATGCAGCAAACAAGATGCAAGATGAAATTTCCATTTCAATGTAACTGCTCCTATGTCGATGCACATACAAAACCCTAGATGCAAATGCAAATATATATATATATTCAACACACTTAATTTTTGAAATGAGGAAAACAAGATGCAAAATTTTAATCACTAATTCAAATGCACTTTTCGAAATGAGGACTAGAAAAACAATTCATCCAAGCAATCAATGACCAAACAAAATCATTTTTCAAGCGACCTAATGATAAAACAAAGAAAAGTCAAAATAATTTCTTACCAAAAGCAATCAAACACAAATTCAAACCAAATGGAGGCTTTAGAGAGATCACAAGGCACTCAAGACTTGGGAAGGTCAACTAGAAGTAGGTTGATCAAAGAGTCAATCAAAAACAAGGGAAAATTTTGTGCAAAAACAAGGGTCAATGCTGGTGTATAAGAGGCACCAGTGATTTGCAACATTGGTACATAGTGGGCCTAGGTGAGTTGCAACTCTCTTTAAAAGGAATTGGGGGAGCATTGGTCTAGGGATAGAGGATTCTGACACAAAAATTGCAAATGAGACTCAATGAAATCACTTCCTAGGTCTATTATTGGCTAGTTAAAGCATCAAAGGTCTATCAAAGGGGTAAAAAAACACAATGGACAAAGAAACCACCAATGGAATACATCAGTCCCCAGTATGGTCGCCAATTTTTTATGCGGAATTTACGATTGCAGACAAAAGCATCTCCCCTAAGTTTGGTGGCTAACCTAGAACAACATAGAGACAAGGAACCCAATGATTTCCTTAAAGTAATTAGATGATAGGATGAAGCCTATATGGAATTCATCGCATGCTTCACTCCTTTAGCTTGAATTCTCTAATTGCCAAAATTAGAACCTACACAATCAATCAACACAAGCCAAGAAACTACAGGATCTATGCAGCATCATCTAAATATTTTATTCAATAGATAAACATGGTATTGAAATACATGAAATAACAACATCATATATAGGGAAACAGAGAACTCTTTGCATTAATATAAATGGAAGGATTTACAACCATAAATAGTTGTTGATCCTGTAGAAGAGCTCCTCCAAGTTGACTTTCCCTTTCCTTGTCACAATGTGCACCTCCAATCACCCTAAATGCATGAAATGATGTATCTCACAACAACAACGTAAGGGTAGAATCACTCTCCAAAATCCAACCTCCTGCATATGAAAGGTTGTATATATATATATATATATAGAGTGGGGTAAGTTGGGAGTTCTTATCCAATTACCAATCTAAGGCTTTATATCCAACTTTGATGGGAGGATGGGATCAAAGGATAAGGGATGGAAACTCCAATGTAGGGTAGGATAGGATCTTATTGTTTTATCTAAGGTAAATGGTTACAACATATCCTAGAAACTCCTAGAAATGGAGGCTTCGGGATTCTCTCTCTTTTTCCCGAATTTCTAAAACCAACGCAAGTATAAAGGGGAGAAATCTATAGGTGATCAACGCAGGCCACAGTGGAGCAACCTGTAGGTGAACGCATTCCAACAAGAGGCTAAGGAGCATTGGTCCTAAAACTGGCTCAGATGATGCAATTTTAGCCGGAAACTATAGGAAATGAAAGAAGCATGCTTAGGGCTTTGTGCAATGATGATGACAAGGGCGAATAGGATGTTTATTGATCCCATTAGGAGGCCTATTAACCAGATGTTGCAAAATGGCCTATAACACCCCGAGTGCAGCAAACCACACAAGCAACATCACACATGCAAGTAGGAGGGAAGAGAAGTGTCAAGTGCGAAAAAGGTAGTACCAACATGCATGTACAAGTAGGAGAGTAGAGGTACAATGTGTGGTTGTCACATCGTAAAGTCCACATGTGTAGTTGTACAATAGGCTACAAGAACATATTTGTAGATCTATGGTTTCTTGGTGATTTCAAAGGGTCATACAATTTTAAAAGTGCCCAAAATATTTCTAGAAAAAATTTGAATAATGGTTATAGCTTGTATTTTCTTAGTGGGCATATTTTCCCAGGTTGGGAAAGCCCTTGTAAGCTTCGAAGAAATTTATTAATGAAAAGTTGAATTTTAAAGGGAAAAAAAATTGGGTGTTTGTGCTTGAGATTGGTTGTTTATTTTGCTTCCATTGAAAATTAATATTATTAGTTAAAATTATAATAGTACATTTTGTTCAGCAATGTGAAAAATTAAATTAAAAAATAAAAGGGAATTTTTCTAGGAAACCATTTTTCATTTACTAGGGTTAGAAAATTAACAGGGGTGTGTTGGTATGGTTATAGTTCAATTACAAGAGCCAATGGTTGAGTCTAAGAGTATAGCAAGTTCAATTTTGTGAATTGCAAGGTTGGTTAAGTTGCAAAGGGAGCCTATTGTTTTTCCCTGATACTAGAGTCTAGGATAGAATATTAAATCATTGGTGCTACCAATCCAAGTATCACAACAAGACTACTTTCTGTTGAGAAATATAGGGCATCTAGATTAAGGTGATTTCCCTTGCTTTGATAACTATTTTTTATGTTCTTTTACTTAACTTGATATACTTGTGATTAGCTTCTTCTTTCACTTGATTATTATTATATTCTTATCATCAAATATCTACTAAACTATGAAGATCAATGATACAAGAGGACAAAAAATGTAGGTTGTTATTCAGGGCCAAAACCTCCCCTCTTGAGAGGAAAACCCACAAGAATTATTCTCTTCTTATAGAATCTTCAAATGATGAATTCCAAGACCTAAGACCCTTGACAAAGACCCCTCCAAGACCAAGTCAACATTTCTTCTTGATGAGTTTTCCTTACACAGCTTCCAGCAACAAACTTCGACCTTCCAACAACTTCTCCAGCAATTTCGACCCCAGGAACAATTTTTGCAACTTTGACCTACAACTTCAACAACTTTGACCTAGCAGTTACATAACTTCGACCTTGATGCAATTTCACAGCGTTCACCTTGATGTAGCTTCACAGCGTCGACCTTGATGCAGTGTCAAAATTTTGACTTAACAGCTTCAAAATTTCGTTGCACATGAGAGAGAGAGAGAGAGAGAGACCCAAAAAATTTGATTCCAACTTCCTTCTTGAAATTCACTTGCATTTTAGACTTCTTCTTGAGATCGAAAATATTCTTCTTGGTCTTTCACATGTCTTGGATGTGTGCTTCAAATGAGGTTGAATGCCTCTTATATATAGGCTTCCTAGGGGTATGAATTGCCTCCATGAGGCCGACTTGATTTTGGAGGGTATTTTGACATAATTTTGACTCAAATAAATTCTTTTGACTTGTTACAAGTTGCCCAATGGGGTCTTTCATATATGACAATGACTCAATTGACTTCTTGACTCTATGACAAACCCTAGAAGCACTCAATGGGTGTTTGACCTACAAATAAATTGACCTTGAGCATGAAACACATGCTACAAAAACAATAATAATAATTTGTCTTTATTTTTACAATATAAAAAAATTAAGAGTACATTTCATATTTATGAAGACCGAACCTAGTTACACATTTCAACACTTTGCATAGCGGAAAAATATACAAAATATACACAACTTTTTACAAATTTATACAACAACCCAGCTTCTCTATATTTATCAAATTGATAATACAACAATCTAGGGCTCTCATATCAAGGATAATGGCCCTCATACATCCACTGATACAAAGATATATAACTAGGGTTTGGTGTTGGTCACTTCGACAGTGAATCTACCCTGAACAAGATACACTGACCATTTGGCCGATGTAGTGTGCTCTCCCAGCTCCTCTCGGTCGTACCATGAACACACATGCCCGATCCTTAGGCTCCCAATCTGCAACAACACCAATCTGCATCTATCAATGAACTAGCTCCATTATGTCACTGAACTCATATTTAATTGCTCCCTTGTTTACCATTAGTACTTCCACGCATCAACACATTGAGACTCTTGTTGAGTTGTTCACAACTCCATTTGTGAACAACTCTCAACTAGTCATTATTGTTGCTCAGCTCTTTTGGGACTTTCTTCCCACTATTGCCTTCCTATGCTGCCCGATGAAGATACACTTAGGGTCAGAGTGCTTCCCACTATCATTGTCAAATGTCCTTCTCCAACAATGAACTTAGGGCATGGAGGATTTCCCAACTTCTGTTGTAGATGTCCTTCTCCACAAGGAAATTCTAGAGCTACAAACTGCGCCTAGATGATCATACCTTTAACCTCTTCTTCTGCAACTTCTAAAAATCCCTTAGTCCTTCAAGAGACTTGTTCCTTAGGGCTTTAATCAATCTATACAACCCTCCACAAGTTGTTCTTCACGCTGCTCCAACTCTGCCACTTCTAACAGGCCTAAAGTCCTTCTTAGATCACTGCACTTAGGGCTCAAATTTGGTCCACTCTCATGATGCCCTCCAACAGTCTACGAGCATCGAATACAATGTCCTCTCCTAGGACCTCTCATCCACTAGCATCTAACCATCAACAAGAAGACATCTACAATACATTGTTGTTGCCTCCTTGCCTTGGAATTTGTGCTTCCTAGAGAATTGGTTAGGGAACACCAGCGACCCTAAACCTTGTTTCGAACATGTGCAACCCTTCCAGACTTTGTTTCCTTCCTTCGCTGCCCTTACCAGCCCTATCTTCGCATTGTTATAGGCTTTGGGCACCTCCAGAAGGTTCTTTGTAGCTCACGAATCAACTACAGGTAGGGAATATACCTTCTAGCAAGGGTTAGCACCCATGTTCCTCCTATGTTATGCTTAGATAGGTTGCAAGTAAGGTAGAGGATCCTTCCTAGCCCTCTTGGCCCACTCAAACATACCTCCCACACTTTTTGTAGCTAGAGCTACCCCTACGGCCCAAAACAGAGACTAAACACATTAAAATACACACCGAACAGTCCCTTACATTACCTCAGACTTGCAACCTAGCTCTACAAGAGGATCCACACCCAAACCTATCCAAAACTCAGTTTTTTGGGCATGCTTTTTAGCTGCCTCAAACCTTAGACACTTGCGGACTATCTCCACAAGAAATTTGCATCAAAACATAAAATGGATACTCCACAAAATAACCTCCTTGCTCCCTCACTAATCTGCCTCATATCCGCACCAATTTCAAAGGTACTTTGATGTTAGATACACATGGGATGTAAAAAATAGCCTCACACAAGTCCTCTATTTATGTCTTCTTCTAGGGAAACATTTAGCCCAACAAAAGGTCTCCTCAAGTCAAGGTCGACTTGACTTCTCAAGACAATTAGCCCACGCATAGTTTTGATGTTAAATGCACATGGGATGTGACAAATAGCCTCACACAAGTCCTCTATTTATTTCTTCTTATAGGGCAACGTCTAGCCCAACAAAAGGTCTCCTCAAGTCAAGGTTGACTCGACTTCTCCAAACAATTAGCCCACACATAACTTCAAAAATTCATATCTCCACTTCTAGACCTCGAATTTCAATGATTTTTGTTGCCACAAGTTGCTATAGATGTCCTTTATCATCTCCATCAGTCAACCCATCAATCCTCATCACAGTTTCACACCCACATGTTTGGGTGAAAAGCCCACAGGCTTGGGTTCTTAGCCCACAAGTCATTTTTGTATGCCAATTCCTCCAAAACCCACTAGCCTAGGGTTTGGAGTACCTCCCAAGTTACAAATCTCAACAACGCTAACTAGTGTTCATGAAAACATTTTTTTCATAAAGAGGGAGTTTTAGTTTTGGGGTTTACTTCTAAAGTGTTTACATCATGCTTGGGGGTGTCTCATGTGATGTGAAGTGTATGATGTATGGATGATCATTGGTTGTATAATGATGGGCATACACATTGGAGTTGGCTTGCTTATTGAATTTTATGCCTTATATTCATGTTTGTTTGGCATTCTCCTTAGAGAATTGTAGACATATCATAGCTTGGTGATTTCTTCATGTAGTGAACACATAAAGGGTAGTTGCTTGTGAAGATGACTTGCCTTATAAAAACATTGAGCATCTTCCAAGAGGGAGTTCAGCATTGGATGGAATGAGGAGATTTGGTTGCTTCCATTAAGGCTTGTACTTTACTTGAGAACACTTAGGTCAAGGAGTCATCAAGTAGGTAGGGTGGACCCAAAGGTACACATGGCTTAGGAGGTATCTCGAAGCTTTGGAGGCCTTTGAAGGAGAACTTCCTTTGAGTAGATTTTGTGGTAATTGAAAATCCTAGTGATACTTGTCATGCTTAGCAAGGAGGAGAGGAGAAAATGTCATATACACTTGTGGGATGCAAGTATGGGTGCCAAAAAGAACTTTTGGATGGTGATACTAGTTTGTTGATGATATTTGTTGAAGTGACCAACTCTAGTTAAGAGTGATCCCTAACTAGAAAGAGTTGGTGGTTGGCATTTCCTTAACTAAGAATTGGAGAGCTTGACCTGTATAAACTTTGTGATAAAGTTGTTGAATGTACTTGTACTTCATCTCTTATATATATATATATATATATAAAGTTCCCAATAGTCTAAATAGTGCACTTGCTAATTTGATTTTGATTTTCAAGTATCTTCTTGATTATGTAAATTCTAACACTTCTTCACATTTATTTGACATCAGATATAGTTGAATTGATTCAAGTAATTCAACACATTTTGAAGATAAATTCACAAATCTATTGATGTTATGATATATGATAATAAAATAATTAAAATATATTATATCCATAAAAATTGTTATGGCACTAAAGTACATTTGAATGGTAATTATTTTCTTGCTTTGCCTTGTGAAATTGGGTTGAAACTAGGAGAAATGTTGCTATTGTAAATTCATAGTTCAGATTTGGTCCTTAGGTCAAAAGTTTGCAGGAATATATTGGCAAAACTCAAGGCTAAGGTGAAATCTCTGAAAGCGACATTTCTCAAAATTCCCATTATGGTAGAAAAGATTTAACTATAGCAAGATATCAAAACCTTCCAAATGAAAAACATTAAAAATATTTTTAGACAAGTGGTCTCATACCATGAAGAAGGTTAAAGAGTGGTAAAGATTTAGTTTCATGCGACAGCTTTCTATTACAAATTCATGGATGTCTTCGGCACAAAAAGCTAATTATCACTAGAACCCTAGCTACAAACATAATCTGCTCGATGCCGACTTTGTTGAAAGATTGCAAGTCCCTGCAAAGCATATCCAGAGCATAGAGGTTGAGGGTGAATATGTTCAAATTTTAAAGTTTTGAAGATTACCATGAATATTTATGCTTTGTATTCATATTTGTATGCAGTGAGATGGAAGATGTTGAATATCCATGGATGGACTCATTGGGTACATTTAATAATAATGTGCAAAAAAATACTTTGGTACCAAAAAAGAAAAAAGAAAAAATCATATTCCAGCATATCTATCTCTTACTAAACAACAAATTCCCATGGTGGCACATGTCACAATGATTGCAGGAAAATTAATGCAGTACATCAAACACATCAATGAAGGGTTCAACGTTGAATCAAAAGAAGGTTTTACAAAGACACCTAAAGGGGAACCCTAGGTAGGGCATAAAAACACAAAAGAATCTACAAATCTACTTTCCTCAAAAGCAGCACATGCTAGAGTTCAAAAGACCCAACAACTAAAGTAGTTGAGTATCACCATGCACATCAAGATGAGAAACAACAATGGTCAAGCCAAGACTAAGAGCATGGACCAACATGCCGCCAAAAAAAGGCACTTGTTATAGAGGTACATGGAGGAACAAATGCAACGCGTACAGATATCGAAATAACACAGCAGCAAGGAACCAAATGAGAAATCGTAGTTGATATCAAGAAGGCAAAGAAGATGCAAGTCCAATGTCGAAATATGACTAAAATAGATGGTTGCTTATGCTTGGTACCAGTGAACTACACTAGTAAACTGATCATATTATATGACTTACAGTGAGGTTTCGAAGACAAAACATGTGAAGGGGAATGAAATGTAATGCACCTGAGAATATTTTTTGTGATGTTAAGTATCTAGGGAGGTACACAAAGAGGATAATTAATGCCCCTAAAATAGGGCCCACCAAGAAATTGTTATAAACTCATTAAGTAATGTAATCTTGCTTATTCATTCAATAAGGCTCATTAAGCTCAATAAGGTTCATTAAGCTGTTAATAGATAATAAATATAAAACAAATAGGTAGTTAACATTGATCCCAATGAGAAAATATTTATACACGTGCATATAGTTATATTGAGCATGTAAGATATTATATTGTAATAAGCATGGTTTACAGGGTGATTCCTTCCGCAAAGAATAAATTGATTTTGTTATCCTTACATATTTTTTCTATATTCTTGGTGTTAATTATCTGTATGCTTAAACTTCTTGTTTTAAAGATTTACAAGTTTTATCTTTTCTCTACTATTGTTCTTTATAATCTTTATCTTTTCTCTACTATGGTTCTTATTGTTCGTTATAATCTTTATCTTTTCTCTAGTATGCTTCTTTACAAAATTAATTGAGGGATTATCTTTATTCAAGTTTATGGTTAAATACTATACATAGCTGATAAATGAATACATGAAACTATTTGCTTAAAGATTACATGTTTTATCTTTTCTCTACTATGGTTCTTTATAATCTTTATCTTTTCTCTACTATGGTTCTTTACAAAATTAATTGAGGAATTATCTTTATTCAAGTTTATGGTTAAATACCATAAATAGCTGATAAATGAATACATTAAACTATTTGGTCTAAAAGGAAGAGGTTTTAATATACAGACACCTTTTCACAACCATGATGCAAGGGAGGAATCAAGGAAACATTAAGAAAATCTGCCAATATGTTATTTATATGTTCATGAAGATACAGTTTCTAGATGCTGCACTGCTGACCAAAAGAATAAATAGGATGTCAACATTATCAAAGTCAATGAAATCTTCCTGTTTGACTTTGCTTTAAATGATAGGTAGACATATGCAAAGATTGCGTATGATATTAAAGACTTTTATGTACTTTATATTACAGTGATGACCGACGTAAATCCTACATGCCACATCCAATTGTTCTCAAGGCAACCTATGCACTCTCCAACTGCCCAAATTTAATAAAATATTGTATGAATATTAATAAAAATTAGTAATCTTTAAATTATTTAAAAAAAACAAAAAACAAAACAAAACATGAGAAGCATATACATTTTTGTACACTGATTAATCTCGTCATGTTAGAGTATTCTTATACTAGTGCCTTTTCTGGTCCACTACAACCAATCTTGTAAGAAATTATTATGTTTCCTTCCAAAAGAAAGGATGCAGGCTAGGAGATCAATATCATTCACCAACTTTGATTATCTTATAACTCGTGTGGAAGATACATCTGATTTTGCAAAATCTTGAATATAGAAAGTATAAGCCAAGTGTAACATTCCATAACATGTGCATGAAACAAATATTATTTATTTCAAATATGCTCCAAGGATGCATATTCAAAAAGGTAGCTTGTAATAGACCCAAAATAATAGGTTAATGAGGGTAATAGTGTCAAATCGGATAAGAAATTGTTAACTAGCAATAAATTAGAACCTGGGATGGTATTTTTGATAGGCCTTGGATGCTATTTTTGTTATGCCTCAAATACTTATTAAATTAACAGTAGATGATGTGCACGTTGACCACATTTCAAGCCCTGGTGTAGGACTCAAAAGCAAAGAATATTCACGAGAGTAGTGTTGATGCAATCCTCAAATTCCATATAAGCTGAGCAAGAAACTTGTAACGGAATAGAGTATTACATATTTTAACTGTACCGAAGTTATTAAATCCAATAGAAATTTGTAACGGAACAGAGTATTACATATTTCAGCTGTAGTGAAGTTATGAAAACCAAATCCAAACAAGTGAATGCCATAAACTAATGCCAGGTAACAAGGATCCAAAATAATGTACATTGGAGATAAATCCAATTCTTAAGACCTCAACGCCATTCTTTTCTCCTCGAGGTCCTTCAATTCTTTTCGCCACATATCCAATTTAGCCAGCTTTTCTCTTTGCTCAGGATTCAATGTTGCTTCACCAGTAGATGCTTGCTGTGACTCTGTCAGACGAATCTGTTCACAAAATAAGCTTTGTTTTAATTCACAAACTAATCAGCTTATATACATTAATAGAGAGTGGAAACCATTCAGTATTCCCTATTTGTGAAAACAAAAGATCAATTATAGTTCTCTAGTATAGCTCCCTAGTGTCTAGTTTGCCACAAACTTGTGCCTGGTTACACCTGTAATGATTATGTAATGATGTTACCAAGATGCCAATATACACATTACACCTGAGAGGTTACTAGACGGACAAACAGAATCATTGCATGCACCTTTAGAAGATCACAATAAAGGTCACTTCTACAAATACATGTACCTTTTTCTTCAATGCTCGAATGCGTTTATCCAGATCAATTCTATCGGGATTTGCCTGCTCTGAAGAGGTAGAAACAGAAAAATCTGTGGTAACAGTTAATGAGCCCATCTGCTGAGATACAGCCTCCACATCCGGATCTCTATTGTCCCTATTTTCAGCTGCTGGTGCTTGTCCGTTTACTGTGTTCTCGGAAGCTTGATCTTTTTCAGATGTTGATGAAGCAAGACTAGCCTGTAGAACTCCAATTAACCAAAGTTAGCATCAATCTTTAGCAACACCATCAAAAGCAACACTGAACATATAATCGTTCACTTAATTAGAACATCTGGGGACAGTTGATGATCAAGCAAATTTTAAAACCAAGATATTCCTGTGCAGAATGTAGAAATTTTTAGTTCTTAACACAGTGCTGCTAAAATATACCCAGCTGATGGGCTAACCACTCCACATATACCTCTCAGGACACTAACCTCTACTTTGATTCACTTAGAATGAACTTACCAAAAGGCTCAGGTTGCAATTGAACCTTTTGTGAGAAAATGGGACACAACTTCAACAAGCCTAGCAGACCAAATAAGAATCAATTTCCTCAAATTTATCAGAATTTTGGTCCTGTTGCCCCCAAATTGTATACGTGAATGCAACAACACTCAGGGCAGGGGTTGTCACTCTGATCTCGGTCCTCTCCGTTTAAGCTATCTCCCTATAGCAGGCTAAGGGGGGTAAGTCCCTATGGATGAAACAATGAGTTCGGGAGACGCAACTAAATGGCCTAGAAACTTATTTAAAAAAAAAAATTGTCAAGTTAAGATTAGATTTAAGAATATCTTAAGTATGAGACCAATGACTTAGGAGTCAAATTACTTGCACAATATGAATTAAGATACCAAGTTACCGGATAAACAGTCGTTGTTAGGATAAAAACTATCCTATATGAGATGCAACACCTAGAACTAAGTGAGAAGCAATCTCTTGGTTAATTTTAGATTAAATGTCTATTCTAAGTGAATCCTCTCTCAACTATTTTTAAGTTAGTCTCAAATGTAGGTTGTGGAGAGAAACATAGGGGAAGAAAGCAATAGCTTTATTAACGATACCCCCCCTGGAGTTCTAACCACCCAAATGCCTCCGGTGCTGCAGGGACTGTGGCTCTGACAATTACAAGGTCTAAACTCTGCAAGCTGGGTGAGAAAGGTGGTGCTATCTTTGCCTTAAATGAGATTATTAGATGAAGTGCAAGATATGAGTGATTGCCTTAAATGAGATTATTAGATGATCCTCTTAAATACTTTCAACTTAGAATAGACGCTTATGATCAATTCAATAGCACAAATAAGTACTTAAAGAAAGCAATTGTGGAAACAATCTCAACCAAGACAATGTGCTAATGGAACAAGATCAACAAAATGCCCAAATACAAATTACTTCAAGATCTATTCAATGATCAGCAATCTTAAAATTTGACAAATGTTCTAAATAGATAACTGATGAGAAGCAAGGAGCACCAAACTAATGAGCAATAGCATTATCCAATTAAGATCACAATATTACTCAAAGAAGATGATATCACGAAATTATCTTTGGATCACAATGTTCTCAAACCATGAAACAAGATAATGCTCTTATCCAATTAGCAACCAATTCTTTATGTCGCTTATCAATTAGAAGCAATAGATCACTTGCGAGAGTAAGATGCAACAAAGTGATATCAATAGAATGTCAATGTCAAGTTAATCTTCTTTTGAGATGAGATTACTAACAGTGAAATGTACCATGCAAATGTAACAAGAAGAGCAATGATCCCTTGGAGCATTAACAATTATTCAAGCTTCACAATGAGATGTGCAATTAGATTCTCTTCACAAGTGAGGTTGATTTTTATTAAGAGCACACTTAGATGTAAATCTTGAGATGCAAAACTATGCCAATGATGCAAAATACAAAGTGTGACCAGCAAGACAACAATGATTAGTTCAACCATTTAAAGCAAAACCACTTGTGTTACTTTGCCAAACCAAGCTTATTATGACTTCTTAAGTGTATTAAGACTGCTTGGATAAAAAATTTAGCACCAAAACTCACAAACTTCATTGTTGTAGAATTTATATCAGATTCAGAAGTTAATATATCAGACTCAGGAAAATGTATATCAGCACTCCAAAATCAACTAGAAAACCATAGAAACCATGATACAAGTCTTTCTTATTACTTGAGATTTATTATGAGCTCATATGAACATGTTTTTAGGATTGTTTAGAGTGTTACTTCAGAAATTGTACCACTGTTAACAACCTACTTCAGATCTGATTTATAAAACAGTGAGGACGAGACAAAGTTAGAGAGCAAACCCTTAGGCCTAGAGGCCTAATTTGATGGCTAGTTGACCTTCCAATGGACTAGAACTCCTTCAAACACCTGCAACACAATTTGTTAGCTTGAAATTAAGTGGACCAGCCCTCTTATGACTAAAGCTAGGGCTTTTATGGCTGGTTGATGGCTTGTTTGGCAACTTTGGCCCTTGAACTCTTGTGGCTTGCCCAAGACGCTAGTTAATTTAAAAAACAATTTGTTAGCCCAATAAACTCAAAATTTATAATCCAAAACAATAGATATCAATCCCAAATAATTCTGAATGATGCCCTAGGCCTGCAACCACAAAAAAAATAGTCAAACAATGAGTATCAAACCCCACAAATATGCCAAAAATGCAGAATGCTGAGAAAAGAAGGCCCAATCTGGCTAGCAGCTAAGGGAAAAGCCCCTCTAAGGGTTGCGGCTAGGGCTGCAAGGCCTCTAAGGCCTGCGGCCACCCCAAAAAAATCCCAGAAGAGCTGTGGCTGCCTTAGGCAAGGCCATCTAGGCATGCGGCAAGGAGAAGGAAGCCCTCAAAGGGCTTCCGCAAACCCAATTAGGGCTGCAGCTTGATGGGGCAAGACCTATGGCTAGGTGAAAAGGCCCTTGAAGGGCTGTCGCAAGGGAAAGAAGGCCCCTAGGGCCTGCGGCTAACCTCTAGGAAGCTAAAAAAGTACTTGGCCCGCCAAAAAATGATAAAATTTTCCTTCTAAGAGCTGGATGGCTTCCCTCTTCAGCTGAACGTTGAGTTGCTGGGAGCTGGAAGGCTAGATCTTACCCTCTATGACCTAGATCAGCGTCTCTCTTGAATGGATAGCCCAAAAATTAATTGCTACTTCTAACCCTTGAGTTGTCACCTGCACAAATGAAAAAATGGAGAACCCAAATACCCAATATATACAAAAAATTTAAAACCCCAAACCCCAAATGCTATACAAAATTTAAAATTAAAATGCACGGGTTAGAAAAATTATTTACAAATATGTGCAATATTCACAAAAAATAAATTGGCTTTTAATAGCATGTAAATTTCATTATAGTACAAGAGAAAGAGATTGAAAAAATTTTAAAGATTTTAAAATATGAATGATGTATGTAAATAAATCACTGGCCAAAACCCTTCTACAAAGTACCCTACAAAATGAAAGCTCAGTATCCAAACACGGTCGATTCTTCCCCACAATCTATGAACTTGGAGACCAAGGACTAGCGTACTTGTAGATCCTATTCATAACTTAAAGATAAATTGTTAGATCATAAGATATTTAGACTTGTAGATCTAAACCCAACACCTAAGGTAAGATACCTATACCAATACCCTGGATGCAGGTGACAAAACTGACACGAATGACACTCATTTCTCACACTCCCCGGCTGACGAAGATCCTCTGCGCAGAGCCTCACCTGCTGCGAATCCTCAAACTATTAGCCATCCGTATGAGATTAACAGAACAAGGTATGATGATGAGACGCAAGACATTGTGTCACCCTGTCTAGGGTACCCTTCCGCAACTATCACCATAAATGATCATCATGATTGATTCATATATTAGCCATCCCCCTTCCCTCGAGCCTGCTCAAGCGATCGATCACGGCACGTAGTGGCGTGCGAGGCATACTCATTGCCATCCTTCTCGCATGTGTCCAAGCCCCTTTAAAAGGATGTGCTCTCAACCCCAAGCAACCCACTGTATTTTCCCTCTGCCATTCGTTTTTTTAACTCTGCTTTGGCAATTCCCTGATTTCAGAAGGCCGCACCGCCCTATTCCCAGCGCTGCGCTACGCAATCCCCTCTGGGGTGTGACCCCCCAATCTGTGCACCTCTTCCCCAGCCTTTCCAACCCCACGATCCCTACTACCATTTGTCCCCCTGCTATTTATCCATCCCTTGATATCCCCCCTCTGCCTCATTGTGCCATGGCCCCCAGATTATGCCAGAGAACCATTCGTGGTGGTCAGAGAGAGGCTCTCCCTGGCCGTTATCATCGCGGCGAGGACAATAATCTGGAGTCGATGGAAGGCTCCTCCTCTGGCATTTTTGCGCGTCAGAGCCCCGACTCCGAGCAGGAGGAAGCAGCACCTGTGCAAGCTGCGCAAAGGGGTAGGCACGACCCGTGGAAGTCCACCATAGCGCACCAGATGCACCCCCAACTCCGCAAGACTGACCCACTATCGATTCAGGAGAAGGAAGAGGATGAACCGGATGTCTGGGTGATGGATTCCGATGGCAATTGGACGCGTGTCCCTGACGGAGTAGATCTGGAGTCCCCCATCCTGTGCGCACCTGTCGATAATCCCAAACGCTCAGTGGCAGACTCGAAGGAAGCGGTTGCGCAGGCACTGGCTTGCCCCATTGAGGAGGAGGTCCCCAGCAGCGAGGATGAAGATGAAGTGAAGCCTGCGCAGCCGCACAGCTCTTCCATGTTTTTTGTTAAGAATGCCATAAACAGTGTTTTTTTGCTTCTGTATATTTTGTGCTACTTAGATACACCAACGCTACAGCGCATATTGTAATTTTTTGTCTTAAGTTTTGAATGGGCCGGTTTCCTCCTCTGAGGCAACCCCGAAACCGGATAACTGAGGTTGGGATTGGCTAAGCGCAGCTTGCCATCCCCGCCTATAGCATATGTAACATCTTGTTTTCGAATTAATAGAATAGCCTAACTTACCAACAACAAAAAAAGATACCTATACCAATAGATGTTTTGTCATGCAGCGAATGAAATTGTACAATTGTATGAAGCACATGTAATATAGAGCATAAAAAATCACTAGCCCATACCACATATCAGCAAATAGAAGAACACCATGAAATTGAAATCTCAAAGTCTTTCTAATATGAGAAATACAATTCCAACAGAGCAAGGATCAGTACATGCGTTATATATTACATCATCCAAAGATGAGATGAGGTGCTTAATAGCTTCCTTATATAGAAAATGAGAGAAGAAAACCCCTCCAAATGGAAATAACGGCTAGTTGGTTTGATCCTCATCAAAATAATCTCTTATGTTGATCTTCCTTTGAAAATAAATTGATTTGCACCCTTGATTTTTTATTTTGGAGGAAAAAATCAATGTTCCACCAAGTCCCCTAGAGGTGGGAGCAAGGGGGCGAGAGAGCGCGAGAACGGCCTATGTAAAAGCACCCTACCAATTTTCAGGAAACGTGGGGGGCTGTCGGGGTCATAAAAATTATAAAATTTAATACTTATAATGTAACTGTATTTTTGCAAGGAATGTATATACAGTCATCATACACTTACATCATGAAAGATAAATCATAAATGATAAAATTATAAATCGATGAATGATGAATCATATAACTAAAACAAATTTAAAACTTAAAACTTAAAACTTACATCATACAATACATGAAAGTTTGTAAGTTTGTAACTATATAATCATTAATGTAACTACTAACAATGTACAATGAAAATAAAATTTAAGATATCATATGACATGTTATATCAAGATTCAAAATAAAGTTTAAACTGAAGTTTACAACTCAAGTCTGAAACATAAAACTTAAAAGCAAATAAGTTATGTCTAAAACATAAAAAATAACATATGAATATCAAATGATATCATCATAATGATAAATGAGCATAAATGCTCAAGGTAATGCCCCACTAGTCTCTGCATCTAGTTGCTGCACAAATATATCAGGATCAACCATGTCACCATCTGAATCAGAATCACTTGGATTCTCAAACATGCTAAGTGGCACACCAACTTTTAACATGAAACCATAAACTAAAAGGGGCGTGAGGGGGGCATGAGGGGGGTGTGCAGGGGCGTGAGGGAAACGCCCCCTATAAGTCCCCAAGACCCCAGAGTGCAAGGGGGTGAGGAATCTAGACCCCTAGGTGGGGAGGCGAGACCCCGTATAACACTGGAAAAAATCGAATTTCTATTAAAACCCTTTTTTTATTAATCCAAAAAATTATATTTTGGAATAATATCTTCAAAAAATTCAATTTGACTTAACCACCTACGTCCAAGGGGTCAACTTTTCTTAAAAAAACTATTTTTCCTTTGGTGTGGGTCTTCGAAAAAATAATTCTTTTTTGACCCACGATTTTTTTATTATTTTCCATTTGGAAAGAATTTAATCTCTCAAATTATTTTCTGACTCAAAATTAAATAATTTTTTCGCTTAGGATTTTTATTTAATTTTGCCAGAAAAATTAATAAATCGACTCTAAAAGGGATTAATTATTTTTTTCACCCACAAATATTTAGTCATGGTGTCTAACTATGAGTAACCATGCACTCAAATATTTTGTACATCAAAATATTACAAATTAATTCAACCCTTAGAAGGGGAAATACAAATATTGTTAGAAATTAACATGAATCTAGACTAGTTACAACAAAGTCCATTACCATTGATTTGCATAGTGCCAGCTCTTCCTAGTTTTCCTTGGCTAGTGAAGTGAGACACTCAGAAATTTCAGACGTCTAAGGATGTTGAATGGGACCAAGAAGCTATTGTCAAATTCGTTGAAAGATTCTTGTTTCCTGCCGCTGTGTTTCTGGATATGGTTGGAGAATTAAAGGGTTTGGCTATAGGTGTTGACCAATATCTCTGTTACATTAGCAAAATCGTTTGAATTCTCCAAGCGCAGAAGCATCTTTGCGTGGACGTGAAGATGTATTCTTGGCAAGCACAGGAAGGTAAAAGTTATCGTGTTTATTGTAAAATTCTGCTAGGTCAAATTTTCTTCCTGAGCAAGCTTGATTATTGGTTGACTTAAAGATATAAGAGCATGATTTCTAAATATCTTCTTCCCACACTGTTACAGCACTGGATTTAGACCTTCGCTTAGCTCAGTATGATGAGCCCAATGTTGATTCTAGGAGTGATGATGACACTACCCCTATTATTTGCTATGCACCGTGAGAGTCTTAATGGTATCATCTATTAGTTAGTTATAGATTGAGAATTGTGCTCCCTGCCCCGAGACTAATAAAAAACAATATTGAGATTAGGGGCTTCCAAATATGATAGACTGGGTACTTTTTCTTTTTATGAATTTGTTAGTACATGTTTTTGCACTGCGACACAATATGATCTAGCATGAAACCAAGTGTCTCTATAATAAAATAATTTAGCCATGGTGTCTAACTATGAGTAACCATGCACTAAAATATTCCTAAACACACTTCTACATAGACTCAAAAAACACTGGGACTCACCTAAGACCTTGTCAACAAATTCTACCCTAGCTTTGGGGTTATAACTAGAAGAAAAACTCTGTCGATTATCCGTGTTTACAAAGACACATAATTCGAGGAGGTTAAAAAACTCCCTAGGATGAAACCCTTTGACAAAAATCATAGGCTTACCAAGGTGTTATTACATGGCTTAATGGTCATACTGTAGAAATTTTGATAACCCACTCTGGTTTTCAGTTTCTCCTTATTTCTCCCATAAAGCTAAATGCCCATTCCCATAACCATACATTCAACAAGCTGGAAAAATAAATATTTTCTGAAAACACAAATTTTGGAAATTTCACAATGCTGAAAATGCAGAAATAAAAACTCAGAAAATAAATCAACCACAGGCAGAAATTTGACACATTGATTTTTGGTCAATATGACCCTGGAAAAACCCTCTACAACTCTTGGGGAAAACCAGTTCGAAAGCTCTTCTTTATCTCTCGAAGATTCTTTTACAGATAAGTGAAATATACAGGAAAAAATCGAACAAACGATGTATAGACTTATCTCGTTTTCCATGTTTGCCTCCACCTCGGAAAATGTGCCAAATTAGCAAAACTGTCAAAACATAAATTTATTACAGCAGCGAACAGCCTTGAAACTCATGCCCAATACTTAGTTGTACGGCCGTACAGACTGTATGGAAAAGTACAGCAGTGCCTCCTCGAAAACCATGTCTGTTGCTCGAAAATGGTGCCCAGCAATCTTGAAAATCGTGCCTTTAGCTTGTTGTACCTTCTCGATTTTTGTGTTGTCCCTCTCCTCGAAATATGTGCCTCAAGCTATTGAACAGAAATCTACCTCGAAATGCATGCTAATTAATGTTGCACATATTGCTGCCTCGAAATGCGTGCAGCCTTTTTGTGCTGTATGGATTTGTTGAACTGCTCCTCTCCTTCACTTTCTCAAAACCCAAAAATGTCTCCAGCTCTCTTCTCCTCCTTTCAATCAACTCATGAAAGACTAAATATCTGCTCATGTTCTGCAAGTATATCGCAGTGTTGCAGGCCTCCGCCCACAAAAACAATGGTAACCCCTGATCATGTAGCATGGCTTTGGCAGCCCCAACGATGGATCTGTTCTTCCTCTCTACAACCTCGTTCTGCTAGGGGTTGTAAGGAACTGTGAATTCCCTCCTAATGCCTGTCTCCACACAATAATCAACAAACTCACCAAGGGTGTACTCCCCTCCATTGTCTGACCTGACATACTTGATCTTCCGACCTATCTGAGTCTCCACAAGAACTCTGAACTCCTGAAACTGCTTTAAGACCTCACTCTTGGTCTTCAAGAAATAAATCCAGGTCCTCCTGGAGTGATCATCAATGAATAAAACATAGTACTCATATCCACTCAAGGAAACATGAGACATCTGACCGCTCACATCGGTATGAATCAAACCAAGTATCCCAGTCGATCTGTTGTCACTGCTAGGAAAGGGGATTTGGCAAACTTGCCCATCGCACATCCTCTGCATGTATCTAGGTGATCAGAAATGAAATCTAGGACACTTGTAGTGATCTCTCACAATGTCCTCAAGGCCCCATGATACATGTGCCTCATCCTGCGGTGCCAAATCTCGCACAACTCTGAACTGCTAGCTCTGCTTCCAGTACTACTGCTCAATGCCAAAAGGGATTGAAATGCAAACTTGTACACCTTTGCATGGCGTACACCAATCACTCTAGCTGAATCAGCTGGAGCACCCCTGGGATATATAAGCACCTGTCCTCTCCTAAACAATACCTCATACCCTTTGTCCTCCACCGCTGAGACAGATATAAGGTTCTTCCTCATCCCTGGCACATATATAACATCCGACACTTTCAAGGGAGGTTTGGGTTCCCTATCGAATGTCAATATCCCCACACTGACTGCTCTAACAATGTTGTCATCTCCGAGTACTACCTTTATATCAATGTCACTCTCTAAAAGCTTTGAGAAGTACTCACGGACTCCTGTCATATGACGTGAAGCCCCACTGTCAACATACCAAATACCTGAAGATGCTCCGCTAATGGAGGGAAATGCACACTCCCTCTCAACCTCTGTGGCAGGTGATCTTGCACTAGTGGACTCACAAGCAATGAACCCAAACTCCTGGTCAAAGCTCTCCGAAAAGTCCTCTATCTCTGCTGATGCTGCCATGGTCTTGTTCTTCCCCTTCTTCTTCTTCTCCGAACACACAACTACATAGTGTCCCATCCTCTAACAATTCCAACACTTCACCTTGGAATAGTCCTTCTCCTTGTTCACCTGTTGCTTCCCTTTACCTTTGCCTTTGCCCCCACCACCACTTGTGGAAGCTTACTTCTTTCACTTGCCCTTCTTGCCCCTTGCTAACAATGCTACATCCTCATCCTCCTCAACTGGTTTGGCTGCCTCAAGTTGGTTCTTTCCGATTTCATTCTGTATGCAATCATCCCACAACCTCTCCCAAGAGGGAAGGGTCTCACGTGCAACAATCCCATCAGCAAAGCTCAGCCATGAACTGGGAAGGCCATTCACTGCAATCTGCACCAACTCAGTGGGTGGAATGACCTCTCCAACTGTTGCCAACTCATCTCTCACATTAGTGATCTTTCTGAGGTAAACAGTAGCACTATCAGTCTTTTCCATCTTAATGCCTTCAGCTTCTCCCTTAGGATCATTTTTCTATTCTCATTGGTACTCTGGTAGAGATTGGTCAATCTCATGAGCAAGTCTCTTTCCTCTCACATGAAGAATGCAATGGTCTTTAACACCATCTAGAATCAATCTCTTACCCTTGTTATTTTTCCTGTTAAACTCTGCGAACTGAACAGCATTAGTAGGCACATTCACAGGGTGTCGTTGGGTATTTACCATTATACGCCAAACTTCTGTCTCCTCAAAGATGCTCTGCATTCTTTCCTTTCATATACTGTAGTTGCTATGCCCATCCAACCTATCCTCCACCCTCAAGCCCAAAGACATGCTTGTTATCCTAATAAACTGAAAATGACACTACTGTGGTAAAAATTATGTTTTCTGTGTGTAAAATCAGCTTGCTATAAATTTTCTCTTTGTTGTCCCACACTGCACTTTTCAACAAACTACCTCTAATACCATGTAGAAATTTTGATAACCCACTCCGGTTTTCAGTTTCTCCTTATTTCTCCCATAAAGTTAAATGCCCACTCCCATACATTTAACAAGCTGGAAAAATAAATATTTTCTGAAAACACAAATTCTGGAAATTTCAGTGCTGAAAATGCAGAAATAAAAACTCAGAAAATAAATTAGCCACACACAAAATTTGACACACTGATTTTTGGTCAATATGACCCTGAAAAAAAACCCTACAACTCTTGGGGAAAACCAGCTCGAAAGCTCTTCTTTATTTCTGGAAAATTCTTTTACAGAGAAGTGAAATATACAGGAAAAATTGCAGCAAACAATGTACAGACTTATCTCGTTTTCTGTGCTTGCCTCCACTTCAGAAAATGTGCCAAATCAGCAAAACAATCAAAATAGATATTTATTACAGCAGTGAACAGCCTTGAAACTCGTGCCCAATACTTAACTGTATGGTCGTACAAATAGTATGGACTGTATGGAAAAGTACAGCAGTGCTACCTCCTCGAAAACCATGTATGTTGTCTTGAAAATCATGCCCAACAATCTTGGAAATCGTGCTTTTAGCTTGATGTACCTTCTCCTCGATTTCTGCGCTGTCCCTCTCCTCGAAATTTGTGTCTCAAGCTACTGTACAGAAATCTACATTGAAATGCGTGCTAATTAATGTTGTACGGACTGTTGCCTCGAAATGTGTGCAACCTTTCTCTGCTGTACGGATTTGCTGAACTACTCCTCTCCTTCACTTTCTCAAAACCCATAAATGTCTCAAGCTCTCTTCTCCTCCTCTTAATCTGCTCATGAAAGACTGAATGATGTTTTCCCTCTTTTCCTTCTTTAACCTAACCCTAAGTGACTTTTGAGAAATCCCTAAATCCAATGGCTGAGATAGCTTTAGATCTAGGGCTGAGATTAAATGTGCATTTAAATCTCACTTTCTATTTTTTAATTCACTCCATTTTACTAAAGACCCTCAGAGTCATTTATTTCCAAAGTCACTTTTCACTTTCTAATTTCACATTGACTTTATTAAAGTCACTTTAAAATTAGACTTGGTAACTTTATCACTTAAAGTCACTTTTAAATTAGATTTGACTTTATAACTTATAAAATCACTTTAGGAAAAAAAGTGAAATACATTTGGACACTTTTCCCTAGGCCAAAGATAAAAGCCTTAGGGAACCACCTATCATCCGGTAACCAAATTTCAACACATACTAGCATCATTTACAATAAACTCGCAGAAATTGGGTTTACAACTACGTTGCACGGGTTCCCGCACCCGCACCGGGTTCCCGCACCCAAGTACCGGATTCTCCGCACCCAAGTACCCTAAAGAACCCAAACGAACCGGGTTCTTCAAAAAAAAAATTCAGGGTCTTGGGTTCTTTTGGTATGAAGAACCCATCGTTTGGATACTTAGAACCCGAATTTCAGGTTCTTCAGGGTTCTTCATGAACAATTTTTTCAAATATATAAATTTTTTTAAATGATTAAAAATTAAAAAATTTAATTAAATTTTAATAAATATTAAAAATAAATTATAATTTAATAAAATAGAGTTTGTTTAGTCTTGACTCTTAAATTCTCCACCCTCTTCATTCCGCATGCTGCTTCCCATTCTTTCTCACCGCCCAGCATTCCACTGCTCGCAAACGCAGCATTCTCTGTTATCTAACCATTTTCCTCATCCCTCTTACGCCGTCGTAGCATCATTAACCCTGCAAATAAACGCACTCAGAAAACGAAGCGATCATCCCTCGAGCTCCATCCTTCTTCTGCCGTGGACGTTAACCTACACAACAAAACGCACACAAAAAAAGAGTGTGGCTTTCGACCTGCATAGTTTCTTTGCTACCGAGCCTTCAGATTCTGCTTTGCGTCGACATCGGGCTCCTCCTCCCGTCGCCCAACCTGAAACTCACGCAGATAAGAAATATCATATGTATGCGTTGATTTGTTTTGATCGGATTCATTTTGCATGCATAAGGGTTTAGTATAGTTTAGGTTTAGATTTGTTAATTTTTAATTTTGTTAGTTTAGATTTAAATCTTAGTTTTTATTCATTCCGCTTTTGATAGCGTTAGTTTTAAAATAGTTTTATTTTATGATAGGTTTTAGATTTCGTTTTTTTTAGTTTGACTCTTAGTTTTAGATTTTTTGGTTTAGTTTTAGTTTAGAGCGTTAATTTGGAATATTTTAAATTTTTGTTCTTAGAGTTTGTTTAGTCTTAATTTTCATTAAATTTATAATTTTATAAATTAAATTTATAATTTATAAATTAAATTTATAATTTATAAATTTAATTTATAAAATTATAGTATTATATATGATATATAAATTACAATTTATAATTTATAATATATATTAATATAAAAATACCCAGACGAACCCACGCACCCTGTTTCAAAAAATGCCGTCCCCGTCCCCGTCCCCGTCCCCGAACCCGCACCCACGTTTCCTGGCAACATAGGATAATGAAATTGAATGATGATGATGATCCTTGAAAAATTTGTCTAACACGCACCTATTTCTAGATATGTAAGCCAGTTCCCTCTCGGAAGCTAACAAAGCACACATCATTAGATATTTGGGTAACTTCAAAGTTGTAGATGACTGACAAAATGGGTTTGATACCTTGCACCAGAAAATCTTGGTGTTGGTGCGGCTACATGGTGCCTGCATTTAGCTTTGCAATTGGCAGCAGGTGAAATCTTCTATGGAGAGCCTACCAACTCTAGGCCCTATGTAGTTGTTATTTTAGAAGAGTAAACCGTACAAGCATGAAGCCATTTTATTATTTTGTAATGGTGATACATTTTTTGTTTTAGTTTGTTCACGATGGATCAAATGTCATACCTTTCCAAAATGCTCTAGGCACTCTCCCACCAGTTGCATCCCATATAATGCAGTGTTACATCAAGTACCCAGGAAATGGGACCATGGAGATGCATGGGGGGACATGTGGAGACTGTTGATGTTTATAGCATTGCACAGGAAATTCCACACACGTCTAGTGTTGGACGTGTGGAAGTCATCCAAAAAAGGTCCTTTCTACTTTGTAGTTCACTTTAATTAATGTTAATTATTAAAGTGAAGAGTCTTTTATTGTGAGTTGATTAGTCTCTAATAAAATGTAAAGAATTTACATTAGCAATTTAGATGTAATCTCAACCGTCAATCTCATTAAGAGACCTGGTCATCAACTCAATGTTATAAAAGAAAGACAGTGAAAGGAAAAGGCACAAAGACTGTGATACACAGAGAGTATTAGAAACACACAAGTGAGAGAGTGAGAAATAAAGGACTTTCACTCAGTGTGCAAGTCCAAAGGAGAAAAAAGGAAACAGTGTGAGCAGCAAAAAGAGGTTAACCAGCTCTCAAAAATTGAAGGGGCCATACACAACAGGTGCAGAGGGAACTTCGGGAGGCCATACAACCCAACAAAAGAGAAGGGCAGTTGTGAAAAATTCTGGGACAGATTTCAACAGCAGCGAGCTTTGGCAGGGCCATATAGGCTGTATGGTGCACCAGAACAGCCATTTTTTGCTGTAAATTCTTTTTCTCTTGTTTTCTCAATAGGTTTTAATGAAAGTTGATATTCAAAAAGCAGAAATTTATGTGTGTATTTTGGAGATTGGCTTCTTGTAGCTCTTGCTCACTTTATATTTCCAGTTAAATTTCCAACAAGTGTATTTTATTCCATGAGCAAAAAAATTCAGTCTAAATTAATTTTTCAGTAAAGAAATCATAAGGAATTAATTTACCCAGGATGCTGGAATAGAGATTTTTTTTTGCTACAATGGTGAATCGGTAACTCGTTAGAGTAATATGGGCGAGGCCAAAGATCAAACCTAGTGAATGCCACTGTAACGCCAAGAGTATATCAAACAGCCCATAAGCTAGATATACCAGGAATTTATGACTTAGCAAGAGCCGAGACTCCACAAGGGTGGGGGAGCCTACTCCTTGAGCCTTATCACCCAAATTTTAGGGAAACTCATCTGGGACAGGGAGACATCAGAGTCCCTAGCATGGAGGGTCCATCTCTAAAATTATAAAAATTAAAATCAAAATCTCAACATCATAATTTATCACAAATTTAAATTCATCATTGTGCAATAGATTCTTTGCTTGCATAGATTTTTTAATTTATTTTTCTCTTTTTATTTGGTCTGGGAGGGATGGTTTCTAGACAAAAATTGTGGGGATATGCCCAGGCATCCCTCTTTTTTTTAGTGGGGGGAGGGGCCATAAACCCCTCATTTTGCAAAATGTGTCGCACACATTGGAGAAACGTTCTGCAAACCCCTGACCTTGTGGGATGTATCCCCATGGAATACCGACATAATGCTAATAGCACATATTTCCATCATATTGGAAACTTGGTCACCAATGGACATCAACAAACTTTCTTTGATTTCAACACTGTATAACTATATCCTATGTTGGGTTTATCATAAGGTTTACCTTCCAGCAGACGTAGAAGACAACAATACACTTAAAAGACACAAGAACTTGTTGCTAGATTAATTTTTCTAGGTCCACATGGAAATTATACCCAGCCTTATGGAAGTCCTCTGCCAATCTTGTCAATTACATGTTGAAATTTGGTTACCAAAGGACAGGTGGTTCCCTAAAGCTTTGATCTTTGGCCTAGGGAAAAGTGTCCAAAAAGAATTTAATTTTTCTCCTAAAGTGACTTTATAAAGCTATAAAGTCAAATCTAATTTAAAAGTGACTTTAATAGAGTCAATGTGAAATTAAAAAGGAAAAGTGACTTTGGAAATAAATGACTAAGTGTGTCTTTATTAAAGTGGGGTGAATTAAAAAATAGAAAGTGAGATTTAAATGAGCATTTAATCTCAGCCCTAGATCTAAAACTATCTCGGCCATTAGATTTAGGGATTCCCCAAAAGTCACTTAGGGTTAGGTTAAAGGAGGAAAAAGAGGGAAAAAGTCATTCATTCTTTCATGAGCAGATTGAGAGAAGGAGAAGAAGAGACCAAAGGAGATTTCTGAACAGTAAGGAGAAGGAGAAGAGAACCTTGGCATGCATACCGAGGCAACATTTCAGCAAATTCGTATAGCAAGGAGAGGCACACAGTTCAAGGCAGTTTTTGGCACGAGTTTCAAGGCAAACCATACAACGGCTTGAGCACGTATTCCAAGGAGGCCATACAGCAGTTTGGCACAGATTTCGAGGAGTAGTTTGCTGATTTTTTGGCACGGTTTTCAAGACAGTCCGTACAAAGTTGATGTCCCTGTGCACGGAAATCAAGGCAAAAAACCATACAGCATTTATTGTTGTTTCTTTGCACGCATTTTGAGGAATCTGTACAACAGCATTTATTGATGTTTGCACGCTTTTCAAGGAGGTCGTACAGCAGCATTTAATGTTGTAATTTCTGGGAACGAAATTCAAGGAGGTCGTACAGCATTTATTGTTGTTTCTATTTCGATGTTTGCACATTTTCCGAGGTGGTGGTTAAGCACGGAAAACGAAATAAGTTGTATTTATTACTTGCTGAAATTTTTCTGAGTATTTCTCTCTCACTGTAAAAGCATTTTCCAAAAATAAGAAGAGCTTTCAAACTGGTTTTTCCCAAGAGTTGTAGGGGGTTTTTCCAGGGTCACATTAACCAAAAATCAGCGTGTCTAAAATCTGTGTGTGGCTGATTTATTTTTCTGGTTTTTATTTATGCATTTTAGCATTGTGAAATTTCTAGAATTTGTGTTTTCAGAAAATAATTATTTTTCCAACTTGTTAATATATGGCTATGAGAATGGGCATTTAACTATATGGGAGAAATAAGGAGAAACTGAAAACCGAAGTTTGGTTATAAAATTTCTATATGGTATCAGAGTTATTTTGCTGAAATGGGACAGCAAGAAGAAAAAATTACAGCAAGCTGATTTTTCACTCAGAAATTACAGCAAGCTGATTTTTTCACACAAAAATCATTACCTTTACTACAGCAGTGATATTTTCAGTTCATTTAGGATAGCAAGCATGTCTTTGGGCTTGAAGGTAGAGGATAGGTTGGATGGGCATAGTAACTACAGTGTATGGAAAGAGAGAATGCAGAGCATCTTTGAGAAGGCAGAAGTCTGGGATATCATGGTGCATACTGCACAAAACCCTGTTAATGTGCCTACTGATGTTGTTCAGTTGGCAGCCTTTAATAAAAAGAATAACAAGGGTAAGAAACTGATTCTAGATGGAATCAAAGACCATCGCATTCCTCATGTGAGAGGAAAGAGATATGCTCATGAGATGTGGACAACATTGACCAATATCTACCAGAGTACCAATGAGAATAGAAAAATGGTCCTAAGGGAGAAGCTGAAGACCATTAAGATGGGTAAGACTGATAGTGCAGCTGGATATCTCACAAAGATTACTAATGTGAGAGATGCATTGGCAGCAGTTGGAGAGGTCATTCCACCCACTGAGTTGGTGTCGATTGCAGTGAATGGCCTTCCTAGTTCATGGCTGACCTTTGATGATGGGGTTTGTGCACGTGAGACCCTTCCCACTTGGGAGAGGTTCTGGGATGATTGCGTACAAACAGAAATCAGAAAGACCCAGCTTGGGGCAGCCAAACCAGTTGAGCAGGATGAGGATGTAGCACTGTTGGCAGGAGGCAAGAAAGACAAGGGAAAGAAGCAAGCTTCCATAAGTGTTGGTGTGGGCAAAGGCAAAGGTAAAGGTAAACAGGGGAACACGCAGAACGACTATTCCAAGGTGAAGTGTTGGAATTGTCAGAAGATGGGACACTATGCAGTCGTGTGTCCGAAGAAGAAGAAGGGATAGAACCAGAGCATGGCAGCATCAGGAGAGATAGAGGACTTTATGGATAGCTTTGACCGAAAGTTTGGGTTCATTGCTTGTGAGTCCACTAGTGCAGGACCACCTGCCACGGAGGTTGAGAGGGAGTGTGCATTTCCTTCCACTAGCGGAGCATCTTCAGATATCTAGTATGTTGACAGTGGGGCTTCACGTCATATGAAAGGAGTCTGTGAGTACTTCTCAGGGCTTTCAGAGAGTGGCACTAATATAGAGGTAGTACTCGGAGATGACAGCGTTGTTAGAGCAGTCGGTGTGGGGACATTGACATTTGATAGGGAACCCAAACCTCGCTTGGTGTAGGATGTTCTATATGTGCCGGGGATGAGGAAGAACCTCATATCCGTCTCGGCGGTGGAGGAGAGAGGAGATGCCAGAGATATTCCCGAGAGAGGACGAATGTGCGTATATCCCGGCGCTCCGGTCGGTTCGACTAAGTGATTGGTACGCCATGCCTTGTGTACAAGTTTGCATTGACCCACGGCATTGAGCGATGGTACTAACGTGAGCTAGCGGTTCGAGGTTGTGCAGATTTGGCACCACTTGCATAGGGGGCTGTGTCTGTGGAGCCTTGAGGACATTGCGGGAGATCACTACAGGTGTGTCAAATTTCAATATTGATCACTTTGATACATGCAAAGGATGCTATGGGCAAGTTTGCCAAATCCCCTTTTCCCAGCAGTGACAACAGATCAACTGGGATACTTGATTTGATTCATTCCGATGTGAGTGATCAGATGTCTCATGTTTCCTTGAGTGGATACGAGTATTATGTTTTATTCATTGATGATCACTCTAGGAGAACCTGGATTTATTTCTTGACGACCAAGAGTGAGGTCTTCAAGCGGTCTCAGGAGTTCAGAGCTCTTGTGGAGACTCAGACAGGTCGGAAGATCAAGTCCCTGAGGTCGGACAATGGAGGAGAGTACACCCTTGGTGAGTTTGTTGATTATTGTGCGGAGGCAGGCATTAGGAGGGAGTTCACAGTTCCTTACAACCCCCAACAAAACGGGGTTGCAGAGAGGAAGAACAGATCCATCGGAGGAGCTGCCAAATCCATGTTACATGAGCAGGGGTTACCATTGTCTTTGTGGGCAGAGGCCTGCAACACTGCTGTATATTTGCAGAACAGGAGTCCGCATCGTGCCTTGGGGCATGTGACTCCGAAGGAGGCTTTTTCTGGGAAGAAGCCTGATGTTGGTCATCTTCGTATCTTTGGGTGTATTGCATACTCCTATGTACCCAAGGAGAAGAGGACCAAGTTAGAGGCCACTGCAGAGAAGGGTGTCTTTGTGGGCTACAGTGAGACCTCGAAAGCCTTTTGGATTTATATTCCCGCACACAGGAGAGTTGTTGTTAGGCGGGATGTGAAGTTTGAGGAGGACAGGGCTTTCAGGAGGTCACGTGAGTTAGAGTATCTGGATCAGCCAAACCCTCAGGAGCAGTTGAGTCAGTCGCAGGGATCTAATGGGTAGGGATCCAGAGGTACATCAATTACGGTGTCAGGTCCGTCAGTGAGCAGTGGCTCGCAGAGTCAGAGGGGTGGTGCTTCGGGCAGCATGCAGAGCAGTCCGCAGAGCAGTTCACTAGGGAGTCCACTGATGGACAGTTCACACGGTACTTCAACGTCTATATGTTCAGTTTCAAGTTCAGGTAGGAGGACAACAGACAGACAGTCAGGAGTTCAGGGTCTTGATGAGGAGGAGGAGTTTCATTCTCCAGTGGGAGAATTGTGCTCAAGAAAGAGAAAGCCCAAGTGGCTTCAAGATACCTTGAGAGAGGCCACATCTGTTGCTAGGCCTAAGAGGTCGGTCAGAGAGAGTAGACCACCTGAGAGGTTTTGTAGCTATATGGAAATGGTTGCCAACATTACTGACTCTGAGCCTTCTAGCTATGAGGAGGCAGCTAGCCAGCAGGTCTAGAGAGAGGCCATGCAGGAGGAGTATTCTTCTATCATGAAGAATGATGTTTGGGAGGTGGTGTCGAGACCTGAAGGCAAATCTGTGGTTACTTCCAGATGGCTTTACAGGGTAAAGCATGCTGCAGATGGTAGCATTGAGAAATTCAAAGCAAGGCTTGTGGCTAGAGTGTTCTCCCAAGTAAAGGGAGTTGATTATGAGGAGACCTTCGCTCCCGTAGCTCGATATACTTCAATTCGCTCCATCATATCGATAGCAGCAAAGATGGGTTGGAAGATCCACCAGATGGATGCGAAGACCGCATTTCTCAATGGCTTCATACCGGAGGAGGTGTACATTGAGCAGCCACAGGGCTTTGAGGTGCATGGGAAGGAGTCCCATGTGTGCAGACTGAAGAAGGCCCTCTATGGCCTGAAGCAAGCTCCCAGAGCTTGGTACTCCAGGATAGATACATACTTGCAGGAGATGGGTTTCACAAAGAGTAATGCAGATCCAAACCTTTACTTTATAGTGATAGGTGAGGAGCCTCTCATTCTAGTGCTATATGTGGATGACTTGGTCATTACGGGTGCAGAGAGACTCATAGAGCACTGCAAGAAATATCTTGCATCAGAGTTTGAGATGAAGGACATTGGCTTGATGCATTACTTTTTGGGTTTGGAGGTGTGCCAGGAGGAGGGGCATTTCTTCCTGGGGCAGGGGAAGTATATTGTGGACATCCTTGGTAGATTCCACATGGAGGATTGTAGACCCATGTCGACACCGATGATCACCAACTGGAAGAAGCTTCATGCTTCAGATTCCGAGTTGGTGGATCCCACATTGTATAGACAGCTGATTGGTTCCTTGATGTATTTGGTCAACACCAGACCAAATATATGTTTTGCAGTCAACAGGATGAGCCAGTTCATGTGAGCCTAGGAGGGTGCACTGGGTTGCTGCAAAACACATTTTGCGGTACTTGCAAGGGGCAGTGGATTATGGTCTGGATTATAGGCAGGGGGATGGAGTGAGATTGGTAGGTTACACTGATTCTGATTGGGCAGGTTGTGCTTCTGATAGGAAGAGCACTTCATGGTGTTGTTTTGAGTTGGGTTCAGCAATGGTGTCATGGTTCAGCTGGAAGCAGCAGTCAGTAGCATTGAGTTCAACGAAAGCAGAGTACATGGCAGCCAGTCTAGCTAGTTGTGAAGCCATCTAGCTTCGCAAGATGTTGTTTGGCTTATTTGGTCAATCGTTGAGACCTTCAGTGATATACTGTGATAATCAAAGTTGCATTAAACTCACGGAGAATCCAGTATACATGACAGGTCAAAACATATCGGCATCAGATATCACTTCATTAGAGACTATGTTCGAAAGGGAGTTGTGAAGCTTGAGTATATTTCCACTGATAAGCAGGTTGCAGATATTCTTACCAAAGCCTTACCACGGGGCAAGCATGTCTACTTCAGAGACAAGATGGGTGTGGTGAGGAACACCTTCCTTGGTAAGAGGGAGTGTTGAAATTTGGTTACCGGAGGACAGGTGGTTCCCTAAGGCTTTGATCTTTGGCCTAAGGAAAAGTGTCCAAAAAGAATTTAATTTTTCTCCTAAAGTGACTTTATAAAGTTATAAAGTCAAATATAATTTAAAAGTGACTTTAATAAAGTCAATGTGAAATTAGAAAGGAAAAGTGACTTTGAAATAAATGACTAAGTGGGTCTTTATTAAAGTGGAGTGAATTAAAAAATAGAAAGTGAGATTTAAATGACCATTTAAACTCAGCCCTAGATCTAAATCTATCTCAACCATTAGATTTAGGGATTCCCCAAAAGTCACTTAGGGTTAGGTTAAAGGAGGAAAATGACGGAAAAGGTCATTCATTCTTTCATGAGCAGATTGAAAGAAGGAGAAGAAGAGAGCAAAGGAGATTTCTGAGCAGTGAGGAGAAGAGAAACTTGGCACGCATACCTAGGCAACATTTCAGCAAATCCGTACAAGCAGAGACACATAGTTCAAGGCAATTTTGGGCACGAGTTTCAAGGCAAACCATACAGCAACTTGGGCACGTATTCCAAGGAGGTCGTACAGTTGTTTGGCACAGATTTTGAGAAGCAATTTGCTGATTTTTTGGCACAATTTTCAAGACAATCCATACAGTAAGTTGCTGTCCCTGTGCACAGAAATCGAGGCAAAAAACCGTACAGCATTTATTGTTGTTTCTCTGCACGCATTTTGAGGAATCCGTACAGCAACATTTATTGATGTTTGCACGCTTTTCAAGGAGGTCGTACAGTAGTATTTAATGTTGTAATTTCTGGGCACGAAATTCAGGGAGGCCGTACAGCATTTATTGTTGTTTGCACATTTTCCGAGGTGGTGATTAAGCACGGAAAACAAGATAAGTTGTATTTATTACTTGCTGAAATTTTTCTAAGTATTTCTCTCTCACTGTAAAAGCATTTTCCAGAAATAAGAAGAGCTTTCGAACTGGTTTTCCCCAAGAGTTGTAGGGGGTTTTTCCAGGGTCACATTGACCAAAAATCAGCGTGTCTAAAATCTGTGTGTGGCTGATTTATTTTTCTGGTTTTTATTTCTGCATTTCAGCATTGTGAAATTTCCAGAATTTGTGTTTTCAGAAAATAATTATTTTTCCAGCTTGTTAATGTATGGCTATGGGAATGGGCATTTAACTATATGGGAGAAATAAGGAAAAACTGAAAACCGGGGTTGGGTTATAAAATTTCTACATTACAACTTGTGCAAACATGCCTGACTATGCTCCCTCATACCACACATGTAAACCACTCCAAGCTATCCAATCATCTATGGTTGTTTCTGTTCAACTTGATCCATCCTGACATGATGTCTCTATATTATTCTTTTGTTTCTCCCCGTCCATGATCTGCCTTATGGTCTCATTGTCTCTCAGGACTCTGGCGTACTTCCAGCCAGCAGTCATTTTAAAAATTTTCCCCTAGTTCTACCATGGAATTAAACACTATTATATTCCTTGCTCAGTTTTTCATTTTGACACAATTCTCCACTATTTTTTCTTAGTTTAGACCAACGTTATCAAAGAACCAAACCGGTCATCGAACTAGTAGACCCCCCAAATCAGGGAACTGGTCAGAACCAAACGGGAATTGGTAAAATTTAAAAAAACCAGACCAAAAAACCAGTCAACCTAAACACATAAAATATTCATGTTTTAAGGAAAAACATATATATTCATGAGCATCCATATGAATACAAACCATTTATACACAAATAAGCAAAAGTTCTCATTTATATAGCATGTAAAGGTGCTCATAACCAAAATAACGCCAAGTGCAATCCATCTTTGAACCAAAAATACATCAACAAATAGGCCCTAGATGGCCTCTAGCACATATCATCAAAATCTTTGCCTATATTGGGATCTTTGTCATCAATATCACCCTCTAAGCATTAAAATAAGATAGAAAATGTTTAGCATGTCAATTCAAGATTTTTGTTTGAGTGATGGGTACATTAAGGTACATAGAGGGATTTGTGCTCTTGATTAAATGCTAGTTCTATACCCTCGTACATGACAAAATCGAATGGAAACATTGCAATCCCCCCAATCCTGAAATCCTAAAGGCCTGTTAAGTGTGCTGGACTTTGAGTGGGATCTAAAATTCTACATTCTCCATATGAAATCCAATGAGTTCAGAACTGTTGTCAAACATCTTGGGTCAATTCATAATAATGTTAAAAAGGTGATGTTCTTGTTTATCTTTCATTTTCATTCTTTTACTTTAAGAATTTAACATTACCATTAATTGCATATCATTAGTAGGGCAATATGGTCAAATGCTGGGCTTCCCCAGTCATAAATCATTACTTAAAAAAAAATTGTGTTCAAAGGGTCCTTGATAGCATAGTACAAAACCAGCCGGTTCGGTATTGAACAGGCCAAAAATGGTCTGTTTCACTGGTCTGAACCGGTTTTGTCCTCCAACTGATCAGACTGACCAGTTCTGATAACATTAGTTCAGACATACTAGCCATAGAGGTGCAGATATTGATGAGTGAAGTGCCAATAAAAGATATTTTACGAGTGATACTAGATCACAAGGATACAGATTTAGATATTGATATTTGAAATGGCCAAAGAAAGATGCCTTGCAGGCTGCTTTAAGGCCATTAATAATGAATGGCTTTCATCATTGTGCCTTGTGATTGTTGCATGTGTTCTGACTGCTGTTTTGCCTGATGGAAATTAGTCATTTTTTTCTCAAGCACCAGAGAGTTTCGGATGCAGTGAAAGGAATTAGATTCTTTATGCCATTTTCAAAAGCCAGTGGATTGGGCATGAACGTCAGCACAGTATTGGCAACAAAGCTCTCATTTAATAGTCGTATACTCTCCTATCCAGTGCGGAGACAAGGAGCTTCACACACTTGGTCATGGTTCAAATCTGATAGGCTTCATCCAGTACCTTAACGTAGCCATTGGTGCCCTTGAAGGTAGAACTTATGACACCAGGGAGTGATGACCCACATGTGCATATTATGGATGCAGGCTGATCACTACATTCTGGTTAAGGCAGATACCACTGCAGATTCAATTCCCATGGGACTTACCCAGCACAGTGACGTAGCCATGGGGGCACCTAGAGGTAGGGGTTGAACTTATGGCACCTGGAGATCATGTACCACAAGTACATATTATGGACTACTTATGTCCTGCCAATTTTAGTCCATTGGGTGATGGTATAGTAGTTGAGACAGAGTGTCACCACAATAATGACCTGGGTTCAAACCCCAGTGAGTATAGAACCTTGATCATGTGTATAGTTTGCCAAGTTTGATGGCCCCCAAGGTCAAGTGGGCTTCACCGCAGTAATGGAGATGGAATTCATAGCAGCCCAGGCCCCATATATCAAAAAAATATTGACCATACCAAAAAAAGTATGACTTCCATTCCAATTTTACCTTGGAATATGGTCAATTGTCCTTCTTGTTAGATGAAAACTGATATTTGTTTTACCTACTTGAAGAAGTTATAATTTTGCTTCTACTGGAACATAATCTTATTAGTAATTACAGAGTACTACCTACTAAAAGTCTCTAGTGGACATTTTATGGACTTGTATATGATTGCACCAATCATTCAGTACTGAATCAGGGTGACCTTTAAGTAATGCAGTTATGGCTTATCAATTTGAAGAAACATTAGCACAAGTAATATCGCAGCAAAACTAAACAGGCTTTTTATTTTCTTCCTCGTAGTGTGCCATTGATGATTCTTCTCAAATGAAATTATAGCTTACCCATCTTTATGCAGCCACACACAGGAAGACAATCAAACAAGGCACCACCACCCAATTTCTAAGAAATATATAAAGAAATCATACTAATGCTGAGAATGAAAGAAAAATGATCAGGCTGCCCCCACCCCAAAAAATAAGATAATGGAAAAAGTACATATTTGTACAGATAATGGTTCAAAAGAACAAACAACATCCAAGGCAACCTATAAAGAGATAATGTAGTACCTAGAAATGTAAAACCAGTGAAGGATAGAAAATATGGAGCTATGAGTAGCATCAACTCATCGTTTGCACCATCCACAACTGTATGTGCACCCAAGGCTTGAATATATATCTAATCTAATCATCAATAGAAGGGTTTTCAATAGTTTAGAAAAGCTATATGGGTGTGTTACTTGTCTTCTTTGTTTCAAAATACAATTCTCTTATCACCTTGAATCAAGCCCTCGCAATCATGGCAGTTAAACCATAAACATCTTATGACAAGATCGTGCCACCATTCTTGTAGATCTGCAAGAATGCCTCCTAGTAGGTCATCCATCTAACCTCTGCTTATTACAAGTCTCTAAACAATGTCTATATCCTTAGCATTGTCTAGAAAACATGAAAAAATGGCTGTTAGTATATCCTTTAGCATCCTTGGATGCACTAAACATAATCCGGAACTTAAATGTCATCATATTCACATTGAATGGGTTCCACAGGTAATGGTTGTTTTGAATATTTTCTAGTCTGACATGCATTAGCCAAATATTTTTGAAACGACTCCACAAAGAAAGTACAACAAGAACAAGATTTTAGCCATCAGGTATTACAAAGACCTTGAACTCCTTCACAGCATCATGTGGGCATGTGCTACAACCAGACACTCAATTTTCAAGGGGCTTATCTATTAAGCCATTTCCATAGGGTCATCAGGAATCAACACCGACAGACATTTGAGCACCAGAAAGGGGGCAAATTTCAAGAACTATCCATTACAGTTAAACTAATGCTAACATCTGTTAGAGAAAATATAATTGCCTTAAACTTTCACAAAGAAGGGAAACAGCAAACTTACTAACATGGATTTCTAAACCTAGGAACCATAAATTCAAAATCCAATTCCACCAAAATATTAATCTTGGCCCAAGGATTCTACTAAGGTTTTTGGTTACAATTAAAATGGTCATATTACAGTAAAGAAATTGGCTGCCCCTCCAAATATTAAATGCTCTTCATCAAATTTTCCCAGAGGTTATTGATCTTGATTGCAGTCCTTATGGAGTCCTCAAAAGTCTCAAGGCCAGCCAAGGGCTCCATTCCTCTGCAGGTTAATGTTGACCTCTTGTAATGCTGAACGAACTGTTAGCTTTCTAAAACCCAGCAACTAATCTAATGAAATTCCATAAATGAAAGAGCTGAACCTGAACTTTCAAAAGCATTCGTCAAATATACTGAGTTTCCTAATTGAATATTGCAGCGGATAATAAACTTGAAGACACAAGCACATAAAATATTCAACACGAGAAATTTACCCAGGAAACCCCAACTGGGGAAAACCTGCATACTTGTGCGTTCTTATTATGCTTCAGTGAAATATTCAGAAAATGATTAAAAAGAGGAGGGAAGACTTCCCTTCACTCAGCAAAACCCTCAACACAAACTGATCTGCGCCATTCTCTTCCTCTCGACCTGGCTGCCTGCGCACTGTATGGCAATCGTACAGGTCCGTACGGCCTGAATACAGCCCCTCTGCGCAGCTGAAATTGGCCTGGCTGAAGATGAATGCTGGCTGGAAGATTCTGAGGCTGTTTGACCTCTCTTTCTTGCCCTCGTTGCGCTGAACTGAAAACCCTAGGCGCTGAACTGAACACCCTTTTTCCTACTAAGTTAAACACTCATGTTGTCTAGTGCATAATGAGCCAAGTCTGTGCCCTTTTACTCCTTTGATGTTGACCTGGGCCCACGATCTCCACGAAAGGCTGAGATCACTTCAATTTTTTACCAAGTCAAAATAATGAGATAAAGTGTAAACTGTGCCTTTGGCCCACTTGTGGATCCCCCTACTAAATTTAGTGCACCTATAAATTTAGCTGAACCCTTCCTCCTCTAACTCCATTTTACACGAACTCCATTGACATCTCTATGAATGGAAAACCAAGTTGATTTGGACCATTAGAGTTGCCATCTTCTCCTCGGGATCAGTCTGCTCTACTATAAGTGGGGCTAGAAAAAGTCAATGTGGTGACTGCAAGTTCAAGGCAATGCAGTGTAAAACATCATGTTCAAGTTCATCTGGATAGCATAAATAACAGAGGCTGTGCAAAATAAATGGGACAAACTCCAAACTTAATTCATTTTGTTTAAATTTCTTATATACTTAGTAAAAATATAGTTTTCCAAGGGCTGCAATTCTCTGCAGTATAATGTTGACCTCTCATAATGCTTAATTGGCTCCAACAATATCTCTATGAATGGAAAAAAAAGTCGCTTTGGGCCATTGGAGTTGCCACCTCCTTAGGATCAGTCTCTAATACAAATGGGGTATAAAAATCAATGTAGTGACCAGGAGATTGAGGCAATGGGGTCTAGCTGCTGAGCATCATTTTCAATGTCATTTAGGCTGCATAGATACCATAGGTTATGCAACAAAAATGGGACATTCAATTTGATTAAATGTTTTCTATACTTTGTAAAAACTGGATTTTTTAACTCACAAATTTCATGGCAGCACACAAACAACCAAATTCAAAGACAAGTATTTCATTCCACAAGGCATGAAAATTTGTTCTGTTAATCTTGGCAGGAGAGTATTATTAGTGTATAATTTATAATGGTAATATTGAGTAATTAGGAGGTTTTATGTTAAGAGTACTTTTATGTTTTAATTAAATTGTCTAATAAAGTTAATTTAGACTGTCTTAAGTCATAACAACAAATTGAAGGGACCATAGACTGCATAACACTTTTTCCTCCCACAAGTTGTTTGGCTTGCTCTCTTCAAAGGAATTTCTGACGGCAGACATCTCTGACTAAGGAATGGTTCTCTATCAATCTCATTAATGATCCCTATAACTATATTTCTTATTTTTCTGTTGTAATGGATTCAAATGGGCATGGACTTTGAAAAGAAGAAGGCATACAGAACATGATTATTGAACGCAAGTGGAAATAAACAACCAAGAATCATGGGAGAATAGCATTTATGGGGTTGATTGTTTTAGGAAGTTGCAGCAGAAAGACCAGGACAAACAAAAGAAAGCAAAGTAGACACTAGGACAGGAAAACTTGTAGAGACAGGTCAAAAACACCAAGGATCAATAACGTCAGTCAAATCTTAATACGGACCTCAAAACAATCAAGTCAATAATGAAGTAGAATAGAACAATGAATGGGGCGTAGAAAATTGATGAAGCAATAAAGAAGGGGGCAGAAAGATGGAAGGGAACAAAACATAGTAATTAATAAAGATGAAAAAGGAAATAAACAAGGCAATCACAAACAAAAAAAGTCTGGGGAAAAAGGATAAATATGACTAAGAGAATGAATAGCAGTGTGTGGAAACAAGTGAAGTAACTATGACTAACTGGATGAATATCAGCACGTGGGAACAAGTGTTGGACAAAAGGAGTGCATGCACCGAAATGGAGCAAGAAAAATAAACAACAAATGAGATGGGTGAAGAATAGTATGCACAGGACAATGTAAAACACTCAATCCACCTGAGGCGAGTTCTAAAAGAGAAAAAGGGTAACATATAACCTTAAAATGGATGATGGTCATGTATATTATCCTCTGTACCCTTTTATTTGAATGATACAACTCACAATAATCTATTAATTCAGACTTGACTATCCCTGACCCTAACTAGACCCTAACTAACACCATCATTCTCCTTAATCCATATATTTCGTCTTACACTTGCTGCCAGATGTTGCCTGTGAATTAGACTTGGTTTCGACTCTGAATTTGCAAAATGAGTGCCAAGTTTCACAGTGACATACATGGAATATTGACAAACATTCACAAAGGTGTGCATTACAGTAACCATCTTCCCAGAAAATCCCCCAACGGCTGTTCCCCCTGAAAAGATTAAATTAAGCTACAGCACCCCAGATTCAACACATACACATAAAATAAAATAAATCAAATTAAGGATGATGTACGCACCAACACAAGAGGTCAAGTGTCACTAAACGAGACCCAACCCACTGCTCTGGGCATGCTTTTCACTAGGCTAGCAGTTTACGAAGCTACCAGAATTCATTTTACTTGTATCCTAAAATATTGTAGTGCTGAATGTTTCCAATGGTAATTGTATCTAAGCTGAATCCTGAACAGAAGCATAGTAAAACAGCAGCAGGAGCTGTCTGAATGTTAGAATGGATCTGTGTTACAATTACACAAGGAATTTGACTGAGCTTATATTTTGAAGCCAAGACCCCATTGTCCAAATCAGTGTTATGAAAATCACTGATTAATCAGTTATTCAAAAATCACAGTAATGCTAAGATAAAACAAACACAAAAAACAGCGAGCCAGAACTGCCTGATCAATAGATGGGGCCTGCATTACCTGTGCACAAGGGTTTCGCCTGCCAGAACTGCCTGATCAATAGCGAAGAACCCATTATCCAAATAAGTATTACAAGAATTGCCGATTAAAGATATCTTATCACTCTGGCAATTGTTTGCCCCCTTTTTATTGCTGGGCAATTTTAATCCATCTTTTAGATTTCTCCTGATTTTAATTATTTTGGACCTTACAGACGTTCTCCCCCTCTCAATCTAGATTATCTCAAATTAATCTTACTGGACTGGAAATTATCCATCCACTGATACAAAACTGTAACAAAGGATCACGACAGGACACCTGGCTCAATAAATGCAGGTTAGTGGTATTGCCCCCACCAAGGCTCGATGCATCCTAAAAAAGTGGTGGGTGCACTCCCACAGGGGACCGTTGATTAGCAAACCATCATGACCATTAAGTAAGGCCAGGTGGTATATGCCTCAATGAAGTATATAGAGGCACCAGCATCTTGAAAGGAAGTTAAGGACCAACAATTCGTCAAAGGAAGTTTGCTCAGGTTTCAAAAATTGTGGCTAAAGGCATATAATAAACAGAGCCAAGCTTCTTCGTGAATGCTGGGATGAAGTTTAGAAGCTCTATTAGACTTTAGTATCCCGCTGTGTGTCCAAATTCAAACTCGCTCTACTTAATTGATTCAGTAGCAATGATTGTCCATCGGGCTGTGGTCTAGTGGGAAGTTGGGGTGCTTACCACGATTGAATCCCAGCGGGTGTACAGCACCCGACAGAGGGCTGTGTTAAACATAACTGGAAACGGAAATGGCTTTATGTGGTTGTTGTACCTTGTTGTTCCCGTTATACAAGAAACAGAGTTTCACAGTCCCTCCTCCATAATAAAGGTCGATTCAGTAGCAAAATATAAAAATTGATAATTCAAGGAACTGTACCTGCTGTTTCTTCTCCTTTCTCCTTTCGTTCCTTTTTGCAGACTTGGTCTTTGGTTTGGACTCCAGAAGTGGGTCATACCCTGGTGGGACTTCAGGCATTCCTCTTCTCAACTGAAACAAATAAGTCTTCCCCGTCATTTAAATTGCATAATGCTTCAAGCAACTATATATGTATATAACAAATCAAAGCAAAAAGGGAGTAAAGGAATGTTATATTAATGTGAAGATGATGATTATGATCATACAAGAGCGCCTTTGGACTGATAAATGGCGACTTCTTCCTGAGGGACATAGCCTGCTCTAATGCGAATGGGTTTGCGAAGGGTGCCATCGGGCCTCCTTGTTGGCGCCACGATCCTCTCCCCCTCTTTCAGTGTCAGACCTTCATACTTATCCATCGTGCAAGAAGAAGAAGACCCGGCCTCCTCCTCCTCCTCTGTGCTGCCCATTATTACTTCCTCTGCCACCTCCTCCCCTTCTTACACAACACCATGTGGCCAATGTTGCTTCTGCACTGTCTCTGCCTCCCCTCCACTTCTGCTGCTCATGAAACAAAATCGAGAGGAAGGCTGAGCACAGAGAAATATATGCAGTGCAACTTTAATAAAAAGACCTAAGGATGCAACAAATTAATAATTGTCATTTTTGCCCCACTAACATTCGGCTTTGCCATTCAATTTTCATTATAATTATTATATATATACCTTTTATAATTAAAGCGCAAAAATATATATATATATATATATATATATATTTTAAATACGCTCGGCTACTTTTAATGTAGCCTATATCAAATTATTGAAGAGAAACACAAGCAATGTGCGGGTTTTGGCCCACGGGAGAGGTTTAGGGCAATAGAGGTTACCATGCCTTTTTCCATGAGAAAGGTAAAAGACACATAATCTTGTCATTTGGCAATGCATTTAGCATGGAAGGTTATGAGAATGAGGTTTAGAAGAAGAAGTTATTTTAAAGTTTATGAAGTTAAAGATAGTTTATGGGACAGATTGCTTTCTTTATCTGGGTTTTATATATTGATCTTTTTCTGTGAAGTTTCACTATAAACTCTCTCAGCTTCTTGACAAACTTCTCGCTAAATAGATTATCCCAAGAGCTAGCTGGAAAATATCTGCATAACTTTCCATGTTGTCTTTGAAGGCCTCACATTCTAAAATTAAATGCTTTTTTGTTTCCACTTTTCTGGAAGAGCAAAAAAAACATACTCTTTACTCCCACGCTTCTTTTGGCATTTTCCAGTGCCTTGTTTCACAACGGAGTTGATGAGAATTAGTCCTTAATTAAGCAATAAGAATTTTGGCTCTCCATTAAATATTGGCCCCTATGTACGCTTATTGTTGATGATTATGAGTGGGATTATACTCTTCAATAATCTTTTTCTTTCTCCCTATCTCCTTCTTCCAAGTACATTTGTGGGACTTTTCCATAACAAAAACTCTTAGCTTTTTACTATTTGTGGGACACATGCTCAAGCAAATGCCCCATTTGCTAAACCATTTATTATTTTGCCACATCCAAGTCTTCTTTCTTTGGTACAATATGTCATTAAACACAATCTTAGGCCATCTGCCCTCTTCCATTTGCTCAATTTTTTTTAAATACCTTATGACCCGCACCATGGCAATTACTTCAATAGGAGCAGCGCCACTTTCACTTAACAAGGTAACATAAGGATTTATACTTTGAATTTTGAATTTGTTTGTAATCAAACACTTCTAAATTTTCTCAATTTGTTTCTACTACATGTCACATATACTACTGGCCCACAATTCACAACTATATAAATTATAGTGATGCAATTCATGAGTTAAAGATAGAAATATTTAGCATTAATAATGAGAGTTAAAAAAACCTTATTGCAATTATTTAAGGATATTTATGGTCATTGATTTGGTATCTAGAATTATTATTATGGAAAATTAATAATTTTAAAATTTCGCTATAAGAAATATGATAAATCGTTAGAATACAAGACATGGTAGTGTTTGTTAAACAATGATAGAGTTCGATCGCATTTAATAATGCAAAAGTGAGGGTGAGAAGTGTGAAAAAATATGGGAGATTTTGAATATTCTCTCAATCATGGTGGTTTTCCATATAGGGTTCAAGTGGACATTGAGATTTAAGTGGGAAATGAAGGAAGATGGTTGAAAATCATCAATGATATATTCACAACATATTGATATTCAAGTAAGTTACTTTTTTAAGTTTCTCAAAATTTTATTGTATTTTATTACAAATTTAGGAAGTGTGTTTTTCAATACATATGGATTGATCAATGATGATAATAGATAAGATAATTATATTAATGTTCAACGAATGACCACAAAAGTATGTCAATAGGAGGGACTGCAGAGTACAATGATGTTGATACAAGGAGGAGTACCAAAAGGTCTCCTATATAAAGAGCAAGAAGTAAGAAATAAAGCAAGAAAACATAATGCTGAAAAACCAAAATGAGGAAAGTCCTCGACTTCAAGTGTAGAGGACACGAGATAATGGTCCACTGAATCTCTCTCCTAACACTTGAAGTCAAATGCAAAAAACTCAAGATGGAGTGTTGTCTCGAGGGAGGGCTAGGGGAGGATCTAGAGCCTCTGTTACGCCGCTGCCGAGAAGAAGTGATATGTCACTGATGACTGGGCAATCTCAACTGTCTACTAGTAAGAGATCTGGTCCGGTAATGACTCGGGGGTCCCTGTGCTAGGGGGATGGCCCCTCTATCCCGCACTAATTGTAATGTTCCAAATTTTTCTTCAATAAATTGGAACATTAATTTTTGTCTAAATTCATTTAGGAGATGAATAATTGGGAAAGGAGGCCCAATAATAATAAAAAACATAAATGAAATCCCTCTAGTATGAAAAGGGATAAGCCAGGGAACTAGATTTCACACCCCCGTGTGTGAAAAGAGACATTTGCAAAGAGGTTTGACCAAGTCAACTAGCGCATGGTATGAGGGGGAAAGCACTACATGGACAACGTAGGAGGGAAGCTTCTAAAGGAAGGGAAACCCTAATTCGAAGTAGGGCCCATAGAGAGCCTTCATTTGCTCTATATGGAGAGGAGGAGAGTCATTGCCATTCATTCGAGTTTATGCATTTGGAGCTAGTCATTACAACTTTGAGCACGCTAGTTGTTTAGCCTGTTTGCAGCACTATTTAGTGCGTTGAGTGTCTCCGTTCGGAGATCTCACCCTCAGCCCCGGGGGACTTCGAGTGCCTGCTCGGGTGAGGTTGTCCTATCCGTATTTTGCAGGAGGATTGGTGTTTGGCCTTGTGGAGGAGCAGCGCATCCATAGACTGTGCAGTCTTGAGAGGGAGGACGCAGTCTATTTCTTGGGAGCTCCGGATTGGGTTCCTTTTTGGAGCTTTCGAGTTTGGAGATTGAGCAAGGGGTCAGCCCTTGCCTGTGGGAGGATTTTGGCAGAGTCTGCGGTAGTATTATGGTGGTTTCCCTTCAGCCTCAGCGCAGAGCCTTGGAGGATAACATAGATCCTCAAGGGGGTGATTTTCGGTGGTCAACCATTTCAGAATTGCTTCCTGGGATTTTCTGGGTTTTGTGAATAGAGGTTGATTCCAGAGTTTCAGCCTATTCCGAGTAGGGGAGTTACCCATATACTCATCTTATTCCAGCAGTAACAACTACACGGCAGTCCTTCCAACAGCTTAAACGCATAATAGAGAATAGCCATTTCAGCAGCATTCTCAGAGTGTTTCTTAACTTGCCTTGTGCAGGTTTTGGTGCCTTCATTATGATCACCTATTGTACTCACCGATATTTCTCAATATAATAAAATGGTTCAGTATTCTCCCTATTTTATGTGTATCGGTTGCATATACTGTTTCTAGCATTCCACATTCTTTTGTATGATCTGCATCACTGTTTCTTTCCCCTTTGAGACATTCCAGTTGCTATACTATCTGTTGAGTTTTGCCCATACTCTATAGACAGAGTTTGGTGAGGGCCAGGTAGCCTCCAGATCTCATCCTCTTTTCAGAGGTGAAATATCTGGTAGACGCCCCTCCAGTCCATCTCTGGTTTAGAGTTGACTGTGTTTTAGAGATATCCCTGAAAGGGGATATTACAGTGGTATCAAAGCATAGATCTGGCTCAGCCTGTGGAGCTAGTTATCTATGACACCGGAAGAGCAACGGTGGGGATATTTTTCTATGAACAAAGGGGGTAGGAAGAATCTTACCCACCAAACGCAGTAGAGGTGGAAAATATGGGGGTCTCACAACAGTATGACCAGCATTTACCAGCCTTCAGTGGGCCAACCAGGATCACGATGCCTACATTCTTACCACCGGTACCAAGTGAGAAAGGGAGGCGGCGTGATCATATACCCTTTGGAGATTATTTCCGCGAATGGCAGTCCATGGGGGAAAACTTCAGAGCAGCTTTGCACTTTAGAGATTACTGTCATCTCAGGCGGGATGAAGAAGGAAGTAATAGCGAGGGATCTAGTACTCAGAGTTCAGAGTGGCAGTGCACCACTGGGAGGTCACCTTTTTCCACATATGATGGATCCACTGATTTCATGGTTCGAGATCGGGTGGAAAAGTTGGATACCTCTTTCCAGCTTGACCGAATAACGGAGGGGGAAGCCATCAAAATGGCTACCTCACACTTGGAGGATGAGGGCACACAGGATCATGGGGAGCATGTGGATACACCCAGTATGACACAGGGGTCGCCTGTGTTGGAGACTTCTTTGACCATGTTGGTTGACACCTCAGTAGAGAGAGTAGAGCTTACCCCAGTAGTGCCATCCATTGAGGTGATGACCGGGGTAGTGTCTGAGTCTTCGGGTGGTAGCAGCTTTCTTGGCTCAGCCTGTGAGTCTAAGCCCAAGAATATCAGAACGTTGAAAAAGATGAGTTTATTCTCATCTATTTTCAGATCCAGAGGAGATACATCCACCTTTGAGGAGGTCAAGAAGATTGAAGAAAAAGAAGAGGAAGTACCATGCACTTCTTATTCTCATTAAGAAGAAGATATTGAGCATGGAAGATACTTGGATCATCAGATCCTCAGTGATTACCTTGTTGAGTATAGATCTCAACCTAGAACCTTCAGGGAGACTCTAGATTTTCCTCATTTCATCCAGCTGAAGGAAGAGAAGAGACTATGTAGCAGAAAAGAAATCAAAGGCAATAGATTTATGTTGTCTACCTTTGATGGGTCATCTAATGCAAGAACTTGGGTGAGAAAGTTGGAGGCATTTTTCCTACTACATCTTGTAGCAGGGAAAGAAGCTGTTGAAATCTCAGCACTGCACTTGGAGGGTGAAGCCTATGATTGTTGGTGCAACTGCTTGAGCCATGCAAGGGTGAAGACTTTTGCAGAGTTCACTCAAAGGTTCATCCAAACCTTTGATGGAGAAAGAGCAAAGAAAGAAAATATCACATCACCTCTTGAGGAGGCTTGTGATAACGTTGTCACACTCATGGAGGAGCAGCCACATGCATCAACAGTTGGGGCAGCCAACACTTTTGAGGAAGGGACTCTTGCAGCCCTGCAAGAAGTTCCAAATGCACATCAAGGTATGAAAAGATTTCCACATTCCATTGTTGCAGAAAATTCTTTTGATCAATGTGGAGATTTACTTTTGCATGACCAAGAGTCAAATCCCATTGCTACTATAGAGCAGCTTGGTTGCACTATGCTGTGCAACATGGAAACACTCAAGAAGGAATCAAACCATCATTCTCATGAGCCATTGTTGGATTGTACATCACATTGGAGGTTGGGGTTTGAAGCCTTGAAGATTGATGGTAGACATCTTGGAGTAAGAAACCCTTTCTCCCTTCAAGATGACACTTTCTCAATGAGCTCCTCTCAGCTCAAAGAGGAACTTCTACTTTCAGATCCAAGACCTCATTGGTTTTGGAAGACTATTTATAAAAGGGAGGTCTCAAGGAGAGATCTCATCAGAGGTGCACTTCAACACACCATGGAGTGCAAAGATTTTCTTCCTTTCTCACAAGAGCAGATAGAAGATGGATAACATCTCTCATGCCTGTGTTGGACATTCCTTCAGCCATACACATCATGATGGGAGTTTTTTGCCTACCACCTATTTGATTCTTAATAGGGTCTCATTGATCCTCGAGAAGCTTACATTTCAAAATCCCATGAAGTGCAAAGACAGGAATTTGATTTGGGAGGATGGTAGCCCTCATGGGAGGAGTACCAAGATGAGGAGAAGGAGGAGGCATCCACAAGCGATTGAGTGGATTTGGTTGATGATCAAGGAGCTAGGAGGCTACTTGTAGATCTATGATACTAGGCAGCAGGAGGCTTGGCTGCGTTGGTTACTCTTGAAAGAGTTTGGCCATTACTTGGCAAACACTCTTCCTAAGAGTAAGAGGATGGGTACTTACATCATTGAGCAGCATAGAGTATGGATGCATGGTGTTGATATGATACTCATATCATTCATCATGTCTTCATCACATGATCGGTATGATGGAGGTATGGGGAGGCAGCAAAATGTCTTGTTGCTTTGCCTGTTTCTGGGAGAGCAAGACCAGATTTGCTCTCACACTTTGCATGATGTTTCAAGAAGAGGAGATGGCATTATCTCTTTGGTCTTTGATGCTTTGGGAGCTCTTCCATCTTGGGGAGTATTCCATATTTGTTGCAGCATTATTAGAGGAATCTTTGACAAGGAGCATGTCAAAGAATAGAGTTTGGTATTGGCAGGGGCTTATTTGTATAAGCTCACAGCGCTGTCACTTTGGAGCAGAGCGTTATGGATGAAGTGTGCCCGGCGGAAATGTGGAGGATCCATAACCCACAGGTTCCAGGATCATTTCATATTTATTGCACTTGATGATAAAAGAGGAGGTAATGATAATAGAGCCATCTACCACTATGGCATGTTCTTCTTGACTTGGGGGTCCAAGCACCTTCTTGCAGCACATGGTTCATTTTTCCTCATAGCATGCCAAAACACTATGGAGGACTCATTCATAGATCCATGTACCATCTTACTTCCAGCATATGGTGATAAGTTTGTATATACATTCATTGATTTGCACACTCTTACCATTCTTATGCAGTGTATTGCTTCACAAGAGGGCAAGCTTGTCACATTGCTCCATGAGTTGTATTGGGCCAATATACATGATGAAGACAGCCATCTCTTTTGTGGCCATGGGAAAATGTTTTATCATCACTTGTATGTTTAGTTTATGCACTCTAACATGTATCATATGGGGACATGCATGATTAACCATGTAAGAAGAAACATTTTTCCTTGTACTTTCCTCAAGCAGCAACTTGTAAAACTGCGATGTACTTGTTTGGGAAGCTGTTGGTACCTTCTTGCACCACCTGAAACCTTCAGAATTATCTTCATTCTATTGTTGATCGTGACTTCATTTGCTGATATAGATTAGATTTGTATGAGAAGCATTATTATGATGGTGACACATGAGTTGGATGTGTCTTTAAGTGGGAAAAATTCTCACATTTTCTGCACTACATGTTCTAATGGGAGCATGGGAGTAGATATGGCCACCACAGCCACATGTTTGTTTCCTTTTGAGGTGGGCCATGCTGATATTCATCCATTGTACAGCCATGGGCAAGTGCTTGATCATGTATTGTTGTTACATTCAGTCATTTACTATCCTTTAGTAGATGTGATGAATCTTGTACATTGCTTGCCATGTAGTTTTCTAAAGTTGCAGTGGCTGGAACTGTGTTGTATCCTTGTGAGATATTGTTTGCATCATGCATCATCATGTAAAACTTGCAGCAAACTTCTCTTTGGGATATTCTATGATGACCATGTCCTATTCATCATGGATAATATGTTTTTGGCCCGCCTGTTCTTCATTGCTGGAGGACAACTCTTTGGAGGATTTTTCTTCATTTTGCCATTTGAGGGCAATACTTTTGCAGCCCAAGATCAACATACACTCTACACTTGTCGTGAGTGGAGAGAAGGACAGCATGGGGTAAGCTATGATGCTTGCCAATTTTAGATTTTCAGCCCACCTTCATTACCAAAGCTTGAGGTGGAAGGAGATTTTCAGGAGTTACCTTGTTGGGAGGTGGCTCATTTTGTTTGGATGATTGCTTGGGGATGGAGGATCCACATGAGGGAGATGTTCCTCACCATATTTCAGACTCCATGTCTTGAGTGGAGACTTTCCAATTCTATCCTTGCAGTTGCTTGGGGACAAGCAACACTTGGGAGGGGAGGACTGTAATGTTCTAAATTTTTCTTCAATAAATTGGAACATTAATTTTTGTCTAAATTTATTTAGGAGATGAATAATTGGGAAAGGAGGCCCAATGATAATAAAAACACAAATGAAATCCCTCTAGTATGAAAAGGGATCAGCCATGGAACTAGATTTCACACCCCCATGTGTGAAAAGAGACATTTGCAAAGAGGTTTGACCAAGTCAACCAGCACAGGGTGAGGGGGAAAGCACTACATGGACAACGTAGGAGGGAAGCTTCTAAAGGAAGGGAAACCCTAATTCGAAGTAGGGCCCATAGAGAGCCTTCATTTTCTATATATGGAGAGGAGGAGAGCCATTGCCATTCATTCGAGTTTATGCATTTGGAGCTGGTCATTACGACTTTGAGCACACTGGCTATTTAGCCTGTCTACAGCACTGTTTAATGCGTCGAGTGTCTCCATTCAGAGATCTCACCCTCAGCCCCGGGGGACTTCAAGTGCCTACTCGGGTGAGGTTGTCCTATCCGTATTTTGTAGGAGGATTGGTGTTTGGCCTTGTGGAGGAGTAGCGCATCCATAGACTGCGCAGTCTTGAGAGGGAGGACACAGTCTATTTCTTGGGAGCTCCAGATTGGGTTCCTTTTTGGAGGTTTCGAGTTTGGAGATTGAGCAAGGCGTCAACCCTTGCCTGTGGGAGGATTTTGGCAGAGTCTGCGGTAGTATTATGGTGGTTTCCCTTCAGCCTCAGCGCAGAGCCTTAGAGGATAGCGTAGCTCCTCAAGGGGGTGATTTTCGGTGGTCGACCATTTCAAAATTACTTCCTGGGATTTTCTGGGTTTTGTGAATAGAGGCTAATTCTAGAGTTTCAGCCTATTCCGAGTAGGGGAGCTGCCCATATACTCATTACTCATCTTATTCCAGCAATAACAGCTACACGGCAGTCCTTCCAGCAGCTTAAATGCAGAATAGAGAACAACCATTTCAGCAGCATTCTTAGAGTGTTTCTTAACTTGCCTTGTGCAGGTTTCGGTGCCTTCACTATGATCACCTATTGTACTCACTGATATTTCTCAATATAATAGAATGGCTCAGTATTCTCTCTATTTTATGTGTATCGGTTGCACATACTATTTCTAGCATTCCACGTTCCGTTGTATGATCCGCATCACTGTTTATTTCCCCTTTGAGACATTCCAGTTGCTATACCATCTGTTGAGTTTTTCCCATACTCTATAGACAGATTTTGGTGAGGGCCAGGTAGCCTCTAGATCTCATCCTCTTTTCAGAGGTGAAATATCTGGTAAACGCCCCTCCATTCCATCTCTGGTTTAGAGTTGATTGTGTTTTAGAGATATCCCTGAAAGGGGATATTACACTAATCTAGAGTTTGAGGCAACAATGTTATTAACTCGTCACTTCATGCCTCTTGCTGATAGATGAGAATATCTATCATGAGCTAAAGATTGATCATGTTGTTGAGACTAGTCTCGAGGATAGAGGGAGAAGTTTGAGAGGGGATTGTAAAATCCTTCTCTAGAATGGAGGATTATGGCAAACCAAAGAAAAAGGAGAGCTATTTGTGTTACTCTCGAGAATGAGAGGATGAAATTAACTATTAGTATAGATCAATCATGGGTTGGGAGGGATCAAATCCTTTAAGGTTGCAAAAAAATTTAAATATATGAAAAAAAAGAAAAAGAATAAATCAAGTTAAGAGACATAATCCCTTTGGATACATTATAGACCTAGAGTTAAAATAGATTTACAATCATTATATGTGTGTGTGTGTGTGGAATTACACATCTCTCTATATATATTATACATCTCCATGTGTATGCGTGTGTGGAATTACACATCTCTCTCTATATATTATACATCTCCATGTGTATGTGTGTGTGAGAGAGAGAGGAATTACACATCTCCATCATACTTAGCAACACCATTGAAATGTTTTAATTATCCATAATATTTTTTTTTCACTTTCAATTTATTTATGAATATGTATGAAGTTGATATTGAAATATTTTACTTAACATGAACATTACGATATTTTATTTATGATCCATATTGAATTGTTTTGTGTTAATGCTGTAATTTTCAAATCCATATTAAGAATTGAAGAAATTACACAATCTCCCTTGTGAAAGTAAAAAATACCCATAAGTGGAATACACATTTTCCTTCATTTTTATTACAATTTGAAGTGGGGGTACATGTTGATGGACTTGATACCTTTTAATGCATTATAGATCTATAGTTTATGGATCTATGATAGTTTTACGTGTCTAGATCTATCCTCATTTTGAGCATGGAATAAATTGCACACCTCCATCATACTTAACAACATCATTAAAAAGGCCTGAATCTTAATATTCCATTTCAAGATCGGAGCTGCGCAATGGCTAGGGTTTCTGCGTTCAAACTATGGGCCGCCGCCTCTCCACAGCGGCCGCCATCCAACTCGGCCAGATTCGGAACCTGGGCTCTCTCGTTACACTGGAAGCATACTCTTGATACACGGGGTTTGTTTCACGACGGTCTCTCAAACCCCAATGAAATCTTTTTTTCAGCAACAGACCTCAAAGCAATTCGCAACGCCTTACAGCATTTGACAGTCACTGCCGCCATAGCTCTATGGCTGCCTAACTGCGCGAAGGCACGATGGCGCAATCTGGCTTTCACCTTATTTGACCGTCGACTTGTTTTTTTCTACACCTCTGCCCGCAGATTCCTTCCCCTGGCTACTTATGCACTGTGCTTCCACATGCAGGGGCAGTATCGCCGGAATCTGGAGCTAGAGCTGAAACCCTGCGAACTCACTGAATATACTTCGATTCCTAACTCTGGCAGCCGGGATCCTTCTCATCTCCAGCAAACGACTTTTCAGATTCAAATAATTCTTCTGATGAGCAAAACCCTGCTCCTTGGGGTCCAGCCCTCTCTTACAGTGAGCCATCTCTCAAAGATCCTCGAACAGAGGCTGGGGATCCCTTCCTCACTTATGTGGCTTCTCTACGCAGGTAAGCAGCTTGATAATAATCTTCCACTTTCCTTTTACAATATTGGAAGAAATGCCACAGTCATACTATCACTTAGGCTAAGGGGAGGTGTCGTAGGGCAATCCTCTGCCTCCAAGGGTTTTTCCTATAAAGATGTGGTTCATGCACAGCCTGAAAAGAAGACTGCCCATCCTGTTGAGCCTCCCAAACCTTTCTTGGTGGACAAAATAGAGGAAACCCCTGCCATTGAAATCACTCACCCATCTCTGGATGATCAATACCAGACATTTGCAGAAACAACCATCATATGCAGATTTAATGGACTATGGCCCTGTACTGCCGATCTTTACCAGTGGATCCACTCCAATTGGACCAACAACAGCAAAGTCTTCTTATGCTCGAAAGGCTTCTTTATTGTCGTATTTGCCTTCAATGAAGATTACCAGAAAGCCTTAACAGGAGGCCCCTGGTTCTGGGGATCAGCTGGACTTTTCCTCACCCCCTGGTTCCCAGAATTCGACCCCTCTACCGCTGTCATCACCAAGCTCCCTATCTAGGTCAGACTTCCAAATCTTCTTGCGCATCTATGGCATTTTGCTGTCTTTCAAGCAATCGGGGACACATTAGGCCGCTTCTTGGCTACATACACCTCAAGGGGGGAGAAAGGAATATATACCTTTGGCAGAATTTGCGCGGAAATAGACATTAGCAAAGGGCTGCCAGATCAGATCATCCTTAAAGTTGGGGACTTCCATTGGACGCAAACCTTGGACTATGAGAACACAACCTTTAGATGTCGCCATTGCCATCAGACGGGGCATCTCCAGAATACATGTGCAACGTTCCTTGACAAAAAGAAGAATATCTATCGCAAGTCCAAATCCAAGAGCTGGAAACCTTGTGTTAGACCCCCTATGGATGACTTAGAGACCTCTAGCTTTGATGAGGAGGACATTGAAGTGGAAGAGGAGCATTCGGAGCATCCAAAGGACTCGCCCTCAGCTTGCCCCGAGGATCCTTCTGCGCCTCTGATCTCGTAGAAACACTCGCATGAGACTTCTTCATCCGATTCTGATAAGGAGACTTCTCCTTCAGCACAGAACAGTATGCAAGTAGTTCCGGTCCAGCCAGATCAGAATGGTTGGGTCAAAGTCAGTAAAAAGAAAGGGAAAAAATGTCGATTGGGAGACTCTGCCCATGCTGGGTAGACTCCTTAGTCTTGCTAGTTCTTTTCTGTTATCTTTGTCTTCTTTTTTCTTAGCCATGGATGCTCTTTGGGACCGAGGTTGATACTTTATCATTTCCGGCTCCCTTGTTCTCTTGCTTCGCTTCTCTGCAACCTCTGATTGTACCATACGTTTTTTCTTAATAGAATTAGTCTTATTCAAAAAAAAAAAAAAAAAAAAAAAAATAAATAAATAAATAAATTATCAACAATAATTTCCTTAATTTCAATTGATATAAGACTAGAATAGATCCATCTTATACCCAATCTATGAAGAACCTAGAGGGATCAAATCTCTCAAGGTGCAAACATCTTTTAGAGTGAAAAACTTGAAAAAAAGGTTTGCACATCAAGAGTTTTGATCCCTCTAAGTGCTTCATGGACATGGACTTACAATGGATATGTATACATATGTGTGTGTGTGTGTGTGTCATCTCCTTCTTAAGCATAGAAATAATTCCAAGTCTCCTTCATTTTGAGTGACACACCAACATTTTTTTCTTTTTGTAAATTTATATTGTCTTTGGAAATTAGATTACATCATTGCTGAGCCAATTGTCAAAAATACCAACCTCACTCTGCTACATAGGAAACCAAAGTTGTTTACCAGTATTAATAGTACAAAATTTCTACATAGATGACCATAAACAACAACTAAACAGGGGAATAAAAAACATAAGAGCCTGCAGAAACATAACAAGAACATAATATCCATATCAAGTATCCTATGATGATAGAGGAGTTGGATCCTTCACACTCGAACCAAGTGGCATAGAGGGATTGAACTCACATTGGATATGCCTCTCAATGTGAGCTAAGCACGCTTCCAATCTATCCAGGCAATCATGTTGCTTCAACTGATTGCATTGAATGTCATTTAGAAAGGAGATAATGTCGTTATTGTCCTCATGCTTCTCCTCCAAGACTCTTACAAGTAGAGTCTTTGACTGCTAATGAAGCATACTTGACTGCATACTGATTCCTTCTTTCCCTGGTACGACCAAGGTCAAGAAGACAGTGGGGCACCTCCTCTAAAAGCTTTTAGTCCAAATAAGCTTGTCACTCTTATGCATATTGGGTCTTAAGTCTCTGAATCTCTACCCTAGTGCTATGGGAGGTTGCAGAGTGATAAGTAGCCACTTAATCCAAGTGGATACCAGTGGCCGCCGACTTAATCCACTGGCTCATAACACAATTTTCTTGTTTTGGCAATTTTTAGGTCATGAACTTCTAGATTCATTTTGAGGCCCTAAATGTCGTTTTTTGAAGAAATGAGCCGACGATAGTCATAGACTATCATTAGCAATTGGAATATTTCTCCTTAGATAGACCTTTCTAACGAGCTATCATGTAATCCAAGTAGAGACTGTATGCCAAAGATACAACCCCAGGAAGTTGACGTTCCAACTTACCCCATCGGGGCCCAAAATCCTTTGGCCCTTTATCTCCTAAGGTTAGTTTTTTGGATGTTTAAGGTTTCTCGTTATTTCTTTATGATAAAAAGGCCTATGAGCCTCATTGTAACAAAGTTCAGGAAGACACATAGCCATCACATATCTTCTCAAATATAAGCTACCACCATTTGAGATAGTTTGCTTTCATTCCACATGTATACAATTTAAGTGTTTTCCATTTATTAATTGAAGTCAAGTTTCATTATGTCTTGTTGTTTTGGTTTTAAATATGTATTCCATTTCATTCCCTTCATAAATTCGGATCACCGTAACCTCTTGTGCATGTGACTGGACATAAGACCGGTTGGGTTGGCCATGTCCACCAACCCCACGATGACCACACACATTCTCCCAAGGCATAATTCCTGCCACTAGTAATATAATTGTTGAAGAGGTAAATCCCCTCTGCGGACAGAGGAGATCCCTACTAGCCCAGATCGGGTCTAGCAACAATCATAGCATGCAATGGCGCAAGTTCCTAATTGCAATAAACCATCTTGCGAAGAAGGCTTACCTTGAATCCAACGCTGTCGCTTGTAGAGAAAGTAGCACTTTTGTTCCTTAGCTCCAGCAGATCACGATCCTCACGATCTCCGTGATCGGACACCTGCACACGCAAGAAACAAAACAAACGCAAGCGTAAAATCTAGTATATGCAACTATATGTCAGTCAGAGAAGACATAACTCATCATCATAATCAACAACAGGAGTGGAACCATAACCAATAGTCGTTTATCATTAATCAATCAAAGGAGGATACAACCTGGCTCTGACGCTGAATTCTCCTTCGGAGGGTCGCCAGCGGAACACGTCTCGAAAAAGCTTGTCGGGGATGGGACAAACCTCTCTCTTTGAATGTCTCGACAATAATCTCCTTGCTTGGATTTTGCCTTAAGGGAATGAATCAAGGCTCTTGTAGCATAAGGCTCTGATTGCTCTTGGGAACTTGGAGATTAGCTTGCAAAGGAGATGAGCAAGATTTTATAGATGGAGGAAGGGGAGTTGGGATCCCTATAATCATGGGATTGGCCCTATCCTCAAGGAAGCTTCCATGAGAGGTGGAAAACCACTTCCTCTACATGGAGATCCGGAGCCAAACCTCCCAACTCAAATTAGATACCAATTTATGGATTAGTTAGGACGAAACTTCCGCCATTTATTTTTAAAAAACACACCTTAAAATGGTTGGCGCGAGTGCGACTATGAGATAGAGCGCTAATTGGCGCGCCCTTTTTGAATGATTTCCCCCATTGGCACGGGTACTGAACTGGCTCCCCACGCTAATGCAAAAAGGGGTGTTTTTAGGGTTTTTCACAAGGAGTTGTCTTCAGAGCAATGAAAGCTCATGTTCAGAGGGATGTCATGAAAGTGGTTTTAAGTCATGTCACTGCTCACAGGTCACAGAATGAGCCCTCAAATTGTGCGAGATGGGAAATTGCAGGGACGGTGACAAATTGATGTGTAACAGATGCCCCCTAAAGCATGAGGCCCGAAGGAGAGAGAGGGGTGAAATGCTTTACGAGAACGTGTCCAACTGAAAACACTGCCATCAGAAAACCTACGTAGAGAAGTACAACTGATATCTCAAATACATGATATATATGTGGTATGGGCGTAGCCATCCATTACAGAGTATGTAATAATCCAGATCCGAGGCATGGACGCAGCCATCCAGTGAGGATCGATAAATAGACTTAGGTATGGTCGCAGCCATCCAGTGAATGAGTCATGTAACCAATCATAAGAATCCACAAAATCGCATCCTAGATTTCAACAGACAAAATCTAGGGTCTTGTGCTCCATCTCGACCCGAACAAAGTACAAGTTCAAGCATGTGAATAAGTGAGCTGAAGTCGAACATGCAAGAACATCATCTGATTACCAGCCAGTGATGAAAGATGTTAACAGACGTGAGAGGTACCACCAATGATGACAATGGCCCTCAAGGTACTATAGGTACAATCTACGGCATGTGAATCAATGAGATGGCGTTGAACACCCGTACAATCACTCGATCGAAGGCCAATGATGAAAACCTCACGTCGAATGTGAAAAACCTGCCATTGAGGCATGCAGGCTCCAAGTTACCAAAAGGGAGTCTCTAGATCAGCTTCCTGGATAATGAGCTGAAGTCGACAGGAAGTGACCTTGATCGAAGGTGGGCCATAGTGTTTCCCACATCATCGACACGAGACAGAGGAACATAATGTCTTTGTGAATCACGATCAGATGAGAATCAGAGGAAGGTTGGTACTTGCAGAAGTCAACTTCTCTTGAACATATAAACGACACGACAGTGAGTTTGGCAGTATTTGACATCAATAGATCAGAGGTCATGATGACGAGGCAAAGAGTGAATGAGAGGTCAAAAGGGATCACCCAAACCCACGAAGGCAAGCGAAAAAATGAGATGAGATGTCCCCAACCCGACGCGAACGCAGACAAGTGCCATGTTCAAGAGCGACATACTGCCGACACGACAATGATGTTGGTTCCATTTTCCCCACCATTTATGGCGAGTACCTCTTTATTTTTACACAAGCTTGAAGAGGATACCATATGCTTGTTGTATAAGCCCATCCTAGTACATTTAACGAGCCCTAGGAAGGAGGGACTCGAATGACGTCATTACGACTGAATCCGATGTCATCAGGGTTTAACGAGTCTGACAAAGGAAGAACTCAACGTCTTTTCATATTTAGAGAGTTTGAAAAGACAGCAGAAAAGTAAAATCCAAAGGTCCCTTTTCGTAAATAGTTTCTCAGATCCGAAAAGGTAGAAAACTTTGTCTAAGAAAACCTCCTAGTCGCAATAGGCTAGGGTATTCCTTTTTCGTAAATAATCTATCCCAGCTCGAAAAAGTGGTAAACGTATACTGGGTAGATGTCGTTTCGTGGCCACTTTAACGAGATCGAAACGACAAGGGCCTCGACAATCTTTTCATGTTTAGAGAGTCAAAAAAGAGTTGAAAGATGACTCCAAAATGACTTTTTCGTGTATTTACCGAGTCCGAAAAAGTATAAAATACAACTCGTGTCACCGTTTAAGTTGCGTACAAACCTGTCGCTGCACATAAAGGCAAGTGTAAAATCCATTTTTGACAAAATATATTAAAATATTAATAAAAAATGACTTTTAAAACCTATTTAGATTTCAAAAAGTTATAAATAAGTCTCAAATGGTAAAAACAAAATTACTTTTACTATTTACCTCATTGGAGAGCAACAGTGGTCCATTTGTGTGCAAAATTCTGACGGCGACTGCGATTGATCCGGGCTATCATTCAGATCCCCGTTTGTTCCAGGTAAGGGGCACTTCCTTTAACTCCATTTTGATCCATTTTTTTAGAGATTTCCATTACGGATTAGACTTTCGTGGAAATTTTTTAAAATTTTAGGGCTCCGTCCATTGGTGTGGGTATCGGGCACGGACCTGCGCCAATGGCCTTTTGCTTACAAAGGGGCCGCGCCAACAGCGGAACTCAATTTTCCGCTTTAGATTTCTGAATTGCGAGCGATTCAAGTGAAATTTCAAGCATAACAGAGATCTAATTGAGGCTTTTTGATCATGTTGATGCAGGTTACTCAGGCATAATGGTTATCGAATGGAAGGAGAGGGAGCATGGGGAAGAGGATGAACTGGATATGGAGAATGAAGCCTGTATGAATGCACTTAAGAACTGTGGACTCAAAAAGTTCTTCCTGGCACCCTGTTTATGAGCTCAACCGGAGCTACTACAATACTTGGTCAGTATATGGGATGAAAATGAAGAAGTGTTTAAGCTTCGGGACCAAGTGTTGGAACTTGAGGTTTCCGACGTATATTTCATAACCGGACTGTCGCGTAGAGGTCCGGTGCCCATCTTGACAGGCAGCAGGCCATTTGGGGAAAAGATGGAGCAAGTAATGGCGAGGGTGTGCCCAGGGGCATGGATCGGATCCGGAAGCGGGAAGGTGGACATCCACACTGTCCAAGATCTAGCACTCAGAGTAGTGCTACACACCATTACACGAGCTGCAGGATCACAAACTCCACATGAGGCAACCAAGGCCCAACTCCTGCTAGCCGCTGAGTGTATGAGTCCAACACTGTTCGATTAGGCTACAGTAGTGACAACCAATATCAAGAGGCAGCTGACAAGATGCAAGCAAGTCAAGCTAAAGCAGTTTGGCTACGGTTCCATTTTGGTGTCATTCATCTTGGAACGAATACCTATCTTTCAGGGCCAAGGGGCCATAGTTGCTGAGCCGGTACCACAAGAGCCGAGGATGGCTCACTGGGCAGCACTTATGCCCAGATCAGGAGGAGGCCAACAGATGTCCTGGAGGCCGAAGTTTTTTGGATGGTTACGGTGGCAGCTGATTGTGGTCGAAGATTGGCCCTATGTCGGGACCGATTTCACCGGAGATCTCGATCTTCCGCTCCTGGAGGGGGAGGATTGGGACGAAGAGTTGGGTATGACCTCTCTTTTTTGATTTTTATGTTTTATGATTTTTTGGTAATACATGTCCGTTCTAACAACAGTTTTATATGTATGCAAATGTCGGCCCAGAGAGACCTGCCGGTATGTCTCCTATTTCACGGAGAACTCAGCCCACAGCCGACCCTCAGGTGGAGGGTGCCGAGGGAGGAGAGTTGGTCCAGAACCTTGAGGGGATTGCCCGGGGAATTCCAGACTACGCCCGGCTGGCAGATGTCCCGATGGCGTATCAAAGACATACGGTGGGAGTGCCTAGTCGCCTCCACCGACTACTGAGACGCTTAGTGCACGCGGTAACATGTTACCACGAGCACCATGCGGATTAGACACCTAGGGCTTCTTTCATGCATATTTTTTGAGAGACATGTCGTCTCCGAATGTATTAAGACGAACATGTATATTTTTTATTTTATATGATGCACACTATGTAAACATTTCGACACGTATATATATATACATACCTATTTTTGGATGGATCTTTCTACATGTGATGATGTTTTTGTTTATAAATTGCGCAAATGTCTATCTATAACCAAATTAGCTACTGCATCTGTTAATGTATTCATATGTCTGGGTATGTGTTGATATGTAATATAGTCAAAATTTCTTTCCAACAGACGAATACGCAGATACAGACGTAAAATGGATGGATTTCTTACTGAATAATGTCCGTTAAGTTGTAATACTACAAGTTGTGAGTCTAGATACATAAGTAATTCACGAATGCCGAGGTCCACAACCTCGGTTAATAATTCCAATACAGCACTATATTCCGCGATATTATTTGTAGTAGGACCCAGACATACACCTTGCAGGTTAACCAACTCACCAGCAGGATCATAAATTATCTAGGCTGCCGAAGACAGATTCCTGGTACTGCGAGAGGCACAATCCACGAAACCCACAAACGGAGTAATGGACATCTGCACAATCAGGAAGACCCGATCAGCAGAAAGACGCTTACATCGCTCACCACACCACACATGCACACAAATGAATATACACACCTATGTACACACACCACACCAAAAATAACTTCAAGCGTAGTATTTTTTAAGGTACAACCCATTTCTAGGCTGTGCCAACGGAACTCCTTCATAATCAATGAGCTCATAAGCCCCATTTTTTAATACTCGTTTAACTATGTAGGGCCCATGCCACATGGGTTGGAACTTTCCTGCTCCAAGTTTGTCATGCGCTTGGTCGTATAGGAGGACAAGGTCCCCTTCGACAAAGGAACGTGGAGAGACTGATTGATCAAAGTGTGCTTTGACCCGCTTCTTCTGTGCCTCAATGACTAAAGCATCCAAGCGGTGGGTTTCATCCAACCATTCCAAATACAAGAGACACTCTTCTTTAGGAGAAGTGTCGGGTAAAAGTTCCACAACCAACTTTAAGGAAAGAATTTCGCACTCAACCAGAAGAGTTGCTTCCAGACCATACATCAATTGGAATGGTGTGAATTCGGTCGCACTCTTTGCTGACGTCTGGTATGCCCATAGAGCTGAGAACAATTGGAGGTGCCAATTGGACTTATGAATTCCAACTGTTTGTTGAAGCATTGTGACCAAAAATTTGTTCACAGCCTCAACCTGGCCATTTTCCTGGGGGTAATATGGCGTTGAGCTATCGTGTCGTAAGCCCAATCTTGATGTCAGCTCGGCCATCATGTAATCTCAAAAGTGAGTGCCATGATCGGTTACAATGGCCTGAGGGACCCCGAAACGTGCAATGATTTGGTTGAAAATAAACTGGGCAGTTGTCTTACCATCGACGACTAGTGTAGGCATCGCTTCGGCCCACTTAGTAAAGTAGTCGACAGCGACGATTATATATGCATGCCCCCTGGCCGAATGAGGGTTACACGTCATGAAATCTACACCCCATTTTGCGAAAGGGCTGACGGTAATGATAGGGTGCAAAGGGAGGGGTGGCGCGTGCATCTTGCACTGAAAAAACCTGGCACGCATGACATTTGCGGACTGCAACAATACAGTCTTTGAAGATTGACGGCCATAAGTAACCCGCACGCAGAATCTTCTGGGTGGTGGCATATCCAGACATGTGACCATCACAAGCGCCACTGTGACAGTCATTCAAGACTCTTTTGGCCTCTTCCACTGTCAAGCACCAACGGAGCACCGAATCTACTCCAACACGGTATAATGTATCTCCTACAATGCGGTAGGGTTGAGACTGATGCCGAATCCGACGTCGGGCATCTTTGGTCAACTCAGAGCGGAAATTTGACGTTTGAAGATACACAATAATGTCGTCATACCATGGGTCGCGAGTACTGATAAGGAAGAGGGTTTCGTCCGGGATATGATCTTCAAAGTGAGAGGGTGTGGAGTCTGTCGGGAGGGAGCAAATGAGATCCGCAAAAACCAGTGATTTGGTCGACCTAGCAGTGGTAAACTCTAAGTCGAACTCCTGAAGGATAACGATCCATTTGGATTATTTTCCCCCCAGTAATTGTCGAGATAGAATATATGTCATGGGGTTGCAATCCGAAACCACGGTTACAGAACGCATCAGGATGTAGTGGCGAAAACGTTGCACAGCTTATACAGCTGCTAAAGCTAGCTTCTCGACGTGAGCGTAACGCGTTTCTGTGTCGAGAATATTTCGTGATAGATAGTAAACAACGTGTTCGTTGCCATTATCTTCATCCTGCACTAGAACCATAGCTATGGTGCTAAAGGCGGTGGCCAAGTATAGAGTGAAATCACGGTGTTAATTTGGAGGCCAAAGCAACGGAGCATTAACAAGTAACGTCTTAAGCTTTTCAAAGGATTGTTGAGCAATGTCGTCCCAATGAAAGGGAACGTTCTGCTTTAAAATACACGTGAATCCTTTGGCCACTTTCACATAGTTCGGTATAAAGCGTCGTAGGAAGTTAGCTTTTCCCTGCAGACTCTGCAATTGATATAACAAAGAGGGTGATGGGAGATTGACAATGGCCTCGACCTTTAGGGGATCGAGGTGAATCCCATCCTTGGAGACTATGAACCCCAAAAGAAGGCCAGAATCCACACAAAAGACGCATTTATGAGGGTTGAGCCGGATATTATAGCGTCGACAGCGAAGGAAAATATGGCGGAGGTGTTCAGGGTGGTCCTCCCGTCGAGCTGAATGAGCTGGAAAATCGTCCAGATAAGGCTGAACGATATGGCGTATGTCATGGAATGCATAAGACATAGCACGTTGGAAAGTAGCTCCAGCGTTCTTCAAGCCGAACGGGAGCTTTTTATAGGCAAAGGTACCCCACGGACAGATGAATGCAGTATTGTGTTGATCGGCAGGTAAAATATTTATCTGATTATACCCGGAAAAGTCGTCCATCAGGGAATAAATCTCACTCCCAGCACATTCGTCAATGATTTGATCTATGAAGGGAGTAGGATAGTTGTCCTTAGGACAGGCACGATTAATATCACGGTAATCAACACAGACCCTTATACTACCCTGCTTTTTATCTACAGGGACAATATTTGAGACCCATTCTGTGAGGGGAATCGGGTAAATGAAGCCCGCGTTCAGAAGTTTTTCAACTTCTGCTTTAATGGCAGCGGCTTTGCGAGGATGCACCAGGCGTAGGCGTTGGCGCACGGGTTTCGCACCAGGATAGGTAGGAATCTCGTGCACTACTATGATGGGATCAATCTCGGGTATTTCCTCATAGGACCAAGCGAACACGTCTCTGAATTCCTGAAAAAGATCAGTATAAACTCGTATCTCATCAGGAGAACAAGTCACTCCCACGTGTATGTTCTCAACTATCCCCGGTTTAACGGAGATGTCGATCGGAATGGTTTGAGTAATGTTGCTCAGGTTTCCCTCTGACAGCACCTCATGTGTCAATATGGGCGTCTGGAGAGGTGGAGTGGGAACCTGAGATGCAAAACGCTCTAGAAAATCTGACATTGCCCCCAGGCTGGCCATAAAGGAGGAACAATGATGAGTATCTGTCCAAGGCAACTCCTCAAGAGACATTGTTTCAACAATGGCTTCGTCATAAGGGAAAATCTCTTTAGGATCAGGCGAGTCGGCCTCACCGAGCAAGGGGGATTGAGAATAGATATCTAAAGCCATGCTCGAAGGAGCATGTTGAAGAGGAGGAGGATCAGATGCGGCAACGATTTCGCAGTAATTAATCTCTACTGGAGTTAAGGGCATTGATTCTCCAAAATCAGTCACCTGTTCAGGCGAAGGGATGATCCATGGGTCGTTAGACCTGGAGATCATATTAACTTGAATGGTGTGTGGTGGTGGTGTGGGAAAAATACCCATGAGGACGGGGTCCTTGAAGAGACGGGGTCCTACACTGTCGGGGGGATTTGGGATCTTATCCACGTAAGGAACGCTGTTCTCAAAAGTATAGGTGAGGAAAGACAACTGATCCACAGTAACGATTTTGCCCTCATGAGGGAACTTAATAAGTCGAAAGAGGGTGGATGTCACGCATAGCATAGCATGAGTCCAACTACGGCTGAGAAGCAGGCTGTAGTTAAGCTTGGCATCAACTACTTCTACTTATACGTTAACTGTCTTCCCTTGTAATGTAATCGGCAAACTCTCGAGAACACCCAGGGGTTTGGATTCCCGACCATCGAATGCCTCTAGGGCATTGGGAGACGATGAAAGAGCCGGAGAGCCAATGGCCTTCCAGCAGGCGGATGACATGACACAGGTAGAGGCACCTTCATCCACAAACGGCCCTATGGATGTTAAGACCGTTGATCCCGACTAGAATAACAAGAGCGATCCACAAAGTCTGGGGCAATTTTCTAAGTCGAAGGTGAGAAGACTGGTATCGGGCGGGATCGATTCAACCGATCGTGTATTATTAGAAAATTCCGTCATGGAGACAACCTTGAAGAACTTCCAATGCGCATACATGGCGAAGGCGCTCTGTACAAATCCTCAACAATACTGAGTAGTTGGGTTTGGTGGCACGGGAACATTCTGATTGTAGAAGACCTTCGTAGAACACCTTGTAGTGTGACTCACCAATTTGTAGCAGCAGGGGCTTCCTCAATTCCAAGATCCTGAAGATGTGAGGTGGGCCATCGGCCACTTCCTTCCCAACTGCCTGGCTCGATCCAGCATAATCCTTCGAACGCGTAGCAATGGAGATCGATGCAACACCATTCATCATAAAGACCTGGGACCCAAATGGTGCAGATGGTGAAGGCTGTTCAACCATCTAGGTCTGCTGAGATGGGAACGGTTCTTTAAGAACTGCCGGAGTCCCTTTGGAGCCTTTGAGAAGTTGACTAATTTTAGATCGTCGTGGACAATCCTTGGTATAATGATCTCCTTCACAAATAAGGCAGGGGTACTTCAGTTTACGTTGGGAACTGTCCTCAGTGCGAGGTTTAGGAGACTCTGACTTTGGGGCGTCGGGTTTGGATTTGCCTTTGCCCTTCTTTTTTCCCTTGGAGGCTTTTTCCGTAGGATTGGCCTGAACGGCGTTAACCTCCGCGGTTTTTCCAGAATCTGGAGGGGCGGGAAGAGAAGAATTATTGGAAGAATTGGACTTCTGCTTCCCATTCGAAGATTTTTCAAGAATTCTGAGATACGGAACCAATAACACCATCTACCGCTGGGGTAGGTGGAGCTTTAGAGGTTCCTGGGCGTGGAGCATCAGTCAAAATATCATACAGCATGCCAGACTAAGAGTATACCATATCAAGATACTGAGCACGTGCTATGGCTTGTTCTTCAGTCACACATGCCCCCATAGCAATATCTTGGGCGATTTTGTTAACGAAGGACGTCGTGAACCAATGAGTTAGTAGATGATCAGGTATATCAAACTTGATCAGTCTACGATGACGTCGCCACTCATGAATGTGACTAAGATGTGGGTGGCTTTATCCTGCTTCAACGAAGTCAGGAGATGCGTCCCGGCCTCATAACGGACCGGTAACTGGAAGTGAGTTAGAAAAGCCATGGCTAACGTATTGAAATCTTGAAAGATGCCACGGGGTAATTCGATATACCACTTGGCAACAGTGCCAATAAGAGTACGATGGAAGAGACGTAAACGAATCGAATCGTCCACCCAAGAGTTGGACGAACACCGAAGATGGTAAGTCATTACGTGAGCTTGGGGGTCTTCTCCAGCTTTACCCTTAAATTTTGGGCAATCGCGGGGTACTTTGGTCGGAACCGGAGGCCAATAAGGATTGTGCAGAATCGGATCATTAGTTAATTTCGAAACATCCGGTAATTCCAAGGTAGCCAAGAACGACAATTGCAGATTGAAGGGCATGCCTGGCCCTCGATAAGGACTAGTACTTGTACTCCACGCTGGTTGAGAATATCCTTGCCCCTAAGAGTTTTGTCAGGTAGGATTCTAACCATAGGGGGTATAGGGTGTATAACCAGCCTAATTCGGTTGCTGGTAACTAGCCTGATTCGGTTGCTGGTAACCAGTGTACGGGGCTTGATAACCAGAGTATGGACCCTGATTGTAAGTCGGCCCCGTTTGAGCAGTCTGCGGATTTGGCTGCTGAGTATAGGTGTAGCCGGGTTGTTGAGAGTAAAAGTTAGAACCTTGGGGTTGGCTATAATTCGGTCGGTATTGACCATGGGAATAGTAACCGCCTTGAGGTTGAGTGGGCTGCTGATAGGTGGGACCCTACTGAGCCTGATAATTAGGGTGGAGCGGTTGATTTGGCTGCGGCATTGAATAAGTCAGATGTTGGGCAGGGTTGACAGGATGTGCAGGCTGGCCTGGTTAAGCAGGCTGACTTGGCTGAATGGGTTGCCCTGGTTGAACAGGTTGACCTGGATAAATAGGTTGTGCCGGTTGTGCAGGTTGACCTGGCTGTTGAGGAGCACTAGGTTTTGCCGGATGGGCCAGTTGGCCTGGTGGAGGGACACCAGGTTGTGCCGGATTGACCGATTGGCCTGGTGGCGGGATACCAGGTTGTTCCGGATTGACCGGGTGGCCTGTTAGCGGAATGGAGCCAGGTGGTTGCTGATAACCGGTTTGACCCGCAACAGGACCATAATATGGTCCTGGCTGATGTGCAACGTTGGGACCAAGAGGATAATGAGGTTGCATGGGTTGAGAAGGTTGGACTTGCCCCACAGGACCATATACCGGCCCTGGTTGGTACCCCGGTTGACCTGTGAGTCCTTGAGGTTGCCCAGGTGGGACTCCAAGGAGAGGCTGCACGAGTTGACCTGAAGGGTTGTAATACTGTCCTTGCGGACCGTATAATGGCCCTTGCTGGCCCGGAGGATAGCCAGGCTGGTCCGAAGGTTGGCCTTGAAAAGGTTGTCCTTGCGGGTTATAAGGCTGTCCAGCCTGGTTATACGGTAAACCTTGAGCATGAAGTTGAGCCTCAGGAGCAGGTAAACGTAAAGGGTTCCCATGCTCATCGTATTGATATGGAAAAACGTACACGGGTGTACCATCTTGTGCATAATGCGAAAAATACGAGCGATTGGGATCTTGAGAGGATTGTCCGACCTCGGGGTTCGATTGTTGTAGGGACAATCGATACTCCTCCGGAGAGATGTTCTCCGGCATAACAGATGCTATATAGACGTCTTCAAGAAGCGATGTGGTCCTTACGGACTGAGTGGTAACAGCGGGTGCAGATGCGGCCACACAGACAGTGGGCCCGGAGGGTACAGAAGTGACCTGAGGGGATGACGTAATGGGTGTCTTAGGAGACATCCCCAATGAAGGAAAAATTGGCCTCGCAGAAGGAGCTGATACCTCCACAGAGGCAGCGGCGGCAATAATCTGACCCAAGGATCTATACCCTGCTGGTAATGAGGGACCGGGTGATGACATAACAGATGGTTCAGGGTTGTCTTCTGGAAATAACTGTCGAGGGAATAACTGGTAATCTTCACCAGACATGGGGATTTCCTCGCTAGGAGAATCACTCATATTTGAACATGCCGCTAGATCTTGTAACAGACGGCGAGGACTAGGAGGAATAACAACAGCTAAAAAGGCGAACCCGATGTAAGAGGAGGGAAATGCTCCCCTACTCCCAATCCAGACCAAGGGTCAGAAAAGGGCCAATTGAACTCAACTGGTCCTCCAAAGGGAAGCTCAGACAGAACCGGTCCCCCGTCGGGAAACTCGGAAACGATGGGCTGCTGAGGTTCAACAGAGGATTGAGAAACCTCTGATGAATCGTCCGTATATGGACTACCAGTAGACGAAACGGAGGGTTCCGCCACGATGAAAACAATGACAAAAGATCAGGCACAACACACACGGGCTGAAAAAGAGTCAAGACACATAATCAAACGGCCAACAAGCAAAATCTAACAGGGCGTGTGATCGCGGGTGATTTATTTTACCACATTGAAACTTAGAAAATTCACTGTTTCATGTTTGAAGAGTCGAGAAACAGATGAAAGGTCACTCTATCTCTTTCAGTTTTGAATCAAGCGTGAAAGGACAAGCGCTTGGTGATCCTTTCAAATTTAAAGAGTCAGAAAAGATCAAATGACTACTCAGGAATACTAGGCAATTGGTGTACCAAACAACCGTGAACTGCAATATACACCTTGGTTTCCAAAATGAAAGAGAAATCAACCAAGGACTTAACGTACGTGCAGGCAATCTCCCCGAATGCTGTGTCCGGTGTATCACGGGTATAGGGCGGCAGACTCGGCTTCCTATGGATAAAGGATAGAAACCTAGTGGGGTCTCCCTTTATATACTCGACGGTACCGGGAGCACAAGTCCGTACTAGTGCTGTCTGAAGCCAAGAGGCGAACGACAGCTACTAGGTTTAAAGATGCCGGAACACATCTCTAGCCTAGACCACTAAATGTTGCGTTAATGTTTTAATGTTGCCTTAGTGTAAATTGAATAAATTTTAATGTTTATCTTCAATTACGTTTCAGTTTTCAGGCCCTAGCGAGTGTTATGTCTCGAAATCTCCTAAATGCACACTATATGCCACAGTATATCATTTCATTCAATGAAAGCTAATTACAAGAGAGTTAAGAGCTTTTCACACAATAATAAAATGATCAGAGAACAACTAGCAAAGTCTCTAATGCAGCTAATGGAAACCAAAAACTTTTCTCTTAAAGTCACTAATCACTAATAACACCGAAAAGATTTTAATTTGCACTAACTAGTCAAAAGCAAAAGAGATTTTTTGTATTTTCAATGTTTAATAGCAAAGTGCACTAAACAAAATGAAAACTAATGAAAAGAGCAATTTGAGAAGTGATGAGGAAAGAGCAAAACAAACAAATTTCACCCAACGCAAACACACAATCAGATCTCCAAATTGACAAAACAGTCCCTCAAAACCAAGAGATTCTGGGTTCGATCCCCAGCGGAAACCAGAGATTCTGGGTTCGATCCCCAGCAGAGTCGCCAATTTGTTGTGAAGGTAAATCCCCTCTGTGGACAGAGGCGATCCCTACTAGCCCAGACCGGGTCTAGCAACAATCGTAACACGCTATGGCGCAGGTCCCTAATTGCAATAAACCAGCTTGCGAAGAAGGCTTACCTTGAATCCAACGCTGTCGCTTGTAGAGAAGTAGCACTCCCATTCCTTAGCTCTGGCAGATCACAACCCTCACGATCTCCGTGATCGGACACCTGCACATGTAAGAAACAAAACAAACGCAAGCGTAAAATCCAATATATGCAACTATATGAGAAAATAAATCTTTTCAATTCAATGAATGCTATCTAGTTAAGGGAAGAGCTTCAAACAATGATGCAACAAAAACAACACTGTAAACGAAATTTTTCCAAACTAGATGACTTTCACTATCCAAAAGTAATTTCAAACATTCAACGATGCGAATAATGGAATGTAATCTATGCAAAATCCTCTTTTTGAAAACTATGCAATTGTAATCTATGCACAATTTCCTTTTCCTTTTCAAATTATAAGAATGCACTCAATGCATTTTTCGATGAAATGAGAATCTACTTAATGCATGCTTTTAATGAAAGAGAATGCACTCGATGCAATTTTTAGCTTTCAATCATTAAACAATGTGACCTAAGTTTAATGATAAATCTCAAAAATACTTTTCAATGCAATGTGATCTAATGCATTTTAACGAAAAGAAAACTATGAGACGAAAACTAAAAGAACACAAATCTCCTTAATGAAGGATGAATGCAAAAGAGATGTAAACACTAAGAATGCAATCGTTGTTTCAAACACTTTGTCACGAAATCCGTCAAAAGGCGACAAGACATATGAGGTCAAACACAAAGAGGACTTCCAAAGCAATAGATCAAAACAAGGCATTCATTCCCTTTTACATCAAACAATCATGGAAATAAGACATTTCAAACAATGAGAAATGTAATCTATGCTCATACAGTGAAAAGACCGGAAGGGAAAGACACACTGGTGAAAGATTTAGGGAAAAAATCTCAATTTTCACACACCCTGAAATTGGCACGACTTTGTCATTGACAACTAGCGCCAACTGGCACGACTTGCTCACTGACAACTAGCGCCAATGCCCAATTGGCACGGGTTGCTAACTGACAACAAGCGCCAACGCCTAAAAATGAAAAAAACAAAGAATTTCTCCCAACCAAGACCAGACTCACCACTTCAAGCAGAATCTCCAAGACTCAAATGAACCATGTAATCTAGGCTCAAAGCGAGACAAAGCAGAATTTGAATGAAGAAGAAACCAATCACTCAAATGGCACAATAAAATGATAGAAAACCACCAAACGAATGCAGAGAAGCAATCACAAAGCTGACTGAACAGACAGAAACCACAAACTCCCAAGGGAGGCTCGACGCACAATAGCACCTAGATGCCCTAGGGCTAAAATGTAAAATCGATAGAAACGGGCAAACAACCAAAGGAAGAAGGTCACAGTCAGTCAAACAAGGCTCCAAAACACTCAAGCAGTCGAAAAAACAAGACCTAACACGCTGATCAAGCTCAAGAAGCTCAGAACAGAGCAAACCTTAGTACCTCTCAGGATTGGCGCGACTGTGAAACTAGCGCCAGAAACGAATTGGCACAGGTAATGCACTAGCAACCTGCGCCAATGGGCGTGACTATCAGGCTGTAAAGCGCGCCAGTCGAGTTTTCTATGGAAAAATAAAAATAGGAAATCCAACAAGCAGACCAGTGATGATCAAGCTGACCAAAAGCCAAAATCACAAAAAGAGCCAGCCAAAAGAGCCGATCAAGAAAGAAGAATTGAGAAACAACCGAAAAGACAAGACAATACTCCAAGTGTTTATTTCATAAACTAAACCAGAGATTGACTAAAGCAACATTGATCTACTTCGCTAATGCAAAGCAAGAGCATTTCGAAGGCTATCTAGCTAACTTCAGGCTCCGTCTGTAGCTTACAAAGCAGAACAACAACAAGCTAGATGCTCCCCAGTGGAGTCGCCAATTTGTTGAAGAGGTAAATCCCCTCTGCGGACAGAGGCGATCCCTAATAACCCAGATCGGGTCTAGCAACAATCATAACACGCAATGGCGCAAGTTCCTAATTGCAATAAACCAGCTTGCGAAGAAGGCTTACCATGAATCCAACGCTGTCGCTTGTAGAGAAAGTAGCACTTCCGTTCCTTAGCTCCGACAGATCACGATCCTCACGATCTCCGTGATCGGACACCTGTACATGCAAGAAACCAACAAACGCAAGCATAAAATCTAGTATATGCAACTATATGTCAGTCAGAGAAGACATAACTCATCATAATAATCAACAAAAGGAGTGGAACCATAACCAATAGTCGTTTATCATTAATCAATAAAAGGAGGATACAACTTGGCTCTGACGCTAAATTCTCCTTTGGAGGGTCGCCAGCGGAACACGTCTCGAAAAATCCTGTCGGGGATGGGACAAGCCTCTCGCTTCGGATGTCTCGACAATAATCTCCTTGCTTAGATTTGGCCTTAAGGGAATGAATCAAGGCTCTTGCAGCATTAGGCTCTGATGGCTCTTGGGAACTAGCTTGCAAAAGAGATAAGCAAGCTTTTATAGATGGAGGAAGGGGAGTTGGGATCCCTATAATCATGGGATTGGCCCTATCCTCAAGGAAGCTTCCATGAGAGGTGGCAAACCACTTCCTCTACATGGAGATCCGGAGCCAAACCTCCTAACTCAAATTAGATACTAGTTTATGGATTGGTTAGGACGAAACTTCCGCCATTTATTTTTAAAAAACACTCCTTAAAACGGCTGGCGCGAGTGCAACTCTGAGACAAAGCGCCAATTGGCGCGCCCTATTTGAATGATTTCCTCCATTGGCGCGGGTATAACACTAGCTAGTCGCGCCAATAATGAAAAGGCCATTTTTAGGGTTTTTCACAAGGAGTTGTCTTCAGGGCAATGAAAGCTCATGTTCAGAGGGATGTCATGAAAGTGGTTTCAAGTCATGTCACTGCTCACAGGTCACGAAATGAGCCCTCCAATTGTGCGAGATGGGGAATTGCAGGGACGGTGACAAATTGCTGTGTAACAATAACCACATAGTGCCAACCAGTTTCTAAATTCATGCCCCATCAACCACCCCTCCAGACCAAATACAAAATCTATGGACTCGAGAGGAATTACCCCTCGCCCCAACCACCCCCCCCCCCCCACTACAATTACCAACTAAGAGTGTTCTAAGTTATGGCCCCCAGATGACGCACCACCTTCATCATGCCAATTCAAGAAAAAAAATTCCCATTTCCATGCCTGAAGTTTTGTGATGGCCATCATAACAATGCCCCCTTTCCCATCTCTAAAGGGGGAAGGAAAATCCCACTTGCACCAGATAAATTACGCACTTAGGGTTCATATTCTCGTTGCTCATTGCATATCAAATATAAGGAAAATTGCATATGATAGGGTCTATTAGATTTATATCAATTTTTTATCGACCGATCTCGACTTTGAAGTTCATTTTATAAATTGGGTAATGATTTGCATAACCACGATATCCTTTGCAGTACTTATCAATGGTTTGCCTTCAGATTTCTTCCATGCTCAATGTGTTAGGGTCCTATAATAATAGGGTTCATAAATTTTGAATTGACTTTGATACTCTTGTAAATATGTACATACCTTGCTTTCTGCAAGTTGTTTTCCCATATTTTGAAAATGAAAAAAGGGAAAAATTCCTAAAAGAAATATCAAAGGACTT